>CM077644.1:85551874-85721874 GCA_039707465.1 Rhabdophis nuchalis | reverse complement strand
GGTGTGATTGAAAACTGTGAAAATTGAAATCCACATAGTTGTATGGAAATTGCAGTCTTGAGAGGAAAAATCTTGAAGTCTGGCCATACCACAAAAAAAATTGTCAATATTTTGTCTGAAATATCTAAATGCACTTAACATAAATTAAGGTTATTATCAATTCTGAATTTATATTCATTTTTTCCTTTAATTCTTATAGGTATTTTCAGCCATCTATTAACATCACTGTCAAAATAGTAAAATATAGTATTTGAAATACTCAGGTCTATTGATAAAGATATTGATGTGTTTAATTGCAGCTGCTTGGGCTGTTTGAATATTGCTATGTTTTATAAAGATAAACTATAGTTCCAAAACTAAATTAAATATAAAAGAACACCACTGACAATTTCCATGGTGCAGTATAATCTGTTTGAGGGGGAAATGCTAGTTTTAATTATACTTTCAAAAATACCAAAAAAAAAGTTTCATCCAAGAAACAAAACCAAAAAGAAATCATTTTTTCTATTACATGTTCCAAAAATGTAATCCGTACCATGTCAAAAGCTTTTTCCATGTCCAACAAAACCACTACAACATTTTATAAATTCTCAGACTGAATTGGTAGACTATCTAACAATTGAATATTATCAGAAGTCAGGCATCTCGTCATAAAACCAGATTGTGAGGGAAGATGTTAATGGTAGCATGTTCTGCAGCCTATGGGCTAATGGAGCAGGAATTTAAGAATATTAAGCAGTAGTTCAGAATGTGTAGGATCTTGCCCACTTTCAAGGTAGCTATTATAAATAAAGATCCCCTTTTTCAAAAATATCATTCTATATATCCAAAAATAGAAATGTCTATAAAATTCCACTGAATGAAAATTAATTTTACGTAAATTCTTATGTATCAAAACCACAAGGGTAAAAAAAAAAAAAAGAAAATCAAGAAAAAGAGAAAAAATTTCTATTTCTAAAACAGCTGGTTGACAATATGGCTAGAATAGTGATTTATTCATGTTGTTCCTCCTAAGATAATTTACTTCAAAATTAGATATTACTAAAAATGCTTTTAACATTTACAACATTACTGTGATGACTGACCCAGCTTTAGCAGAAGCAAGAAGCAGACTCCTTGTCACGAAAAACCCTTCTTTATTTTATTTTTTTTATTTTTTTCACCCGGTGCTATACAAAACGAAAGGAAGAGTTGGTTCTTTGGATATCTTCAATTGTCTTTAAGATCTCCAAAATCTGCGTTCCCTGGGTGCAGGTGTCGAGGCATCCAAAGTTCCAAGTGCATAGTCCACAAATGGGTTCCAAGTCTTCCAGAAAATGTCTTTTTTATAGACCCCCTCTCTGAATTTAATATCACACGTCATTTTATCATTTAAGGCTAATTTCCACATTTCACAGAACCATTCTTCTATTTTAATATTTACCTCTATTTTCCAATATCTTGCTATTACAATCCTACCCATTATAATCATAATTCTGATCAATTCTTTCTCCTGTTTTGTTAACTCAGGTTCATTAATTATCAATAACAATATATTTTCTGATCTCAATATTATTATTCTTTTCATCATTTCACCCATTATTTTTTCTAATTGCTGCCAAAACTTTTTAATTTTCACACATTTATACCACATATGTTCATAAGTTCCCACTTCCATATTACATCTCCAACATTTATCGCTCATTTTTTTATCTATCAATGATAATCTTAATGGGGTCCAATACCATTTCCAAACAACCTTAAAATTATGCTCTTTAATCCTTATAGACAAAGTTCTCATGATTCGACTCTTCCAGTTCTCATTCCAATCCAAATCCAATATTTTAATATTTTAATATTTTAATTTTAATTTCTATTTCTAAAACAGCTGGTTGACAATATGGCTAGAATAGTGATTTATTCATGTTGTTCGTCCTAAGATAATTTACTTCAAAATTAGATATTACTAAAAATGCTTTTAACATTTACAACATTACTGTGATGACTGACCCAGCTTTAGCAGAAGCAAGAAGCAGACTCCTTGTCACGAAAAACCCTTCTTTATTTTCTTCTTGTGAATGAATTGCATTCACCCACCAAAAAGTCCAGGCAATAGTCCTTCAAAGATTTAACTGCAGTAACAGACCTTATCAGTTCATTGCAATAATTGCAAGGACAGTGAGCTCCCAGCCCAAAGGCTACAAATTAAGTTCTGGCAAGCAGTCTCTGTGGTATGAAACATGATGGGCGAAATCTTCAGAAATACGAACTGTTGTCTCCTATGACAACCACTCCTTTCCTTCTATTTATTCCCCAGCCGGGGGTGGGGGGGGGCATTCAGGGGCCATGTGAGCTTTGCTTCCCAAGTCAAGTCCTTGTCCTCCGTTGTTCACCTCTCCTAACAGCTTGCACATATGTGCCTTTAGAACAAGCCCCAGCTGTTCCTCCTCCTCACTCATATCAGCTTCCAAAGGCAGCTGTTTCTCCAATGGCTGGGAAATGTTGGACGGCCCTGGCTCTATCTCTGCATCTGATTCAGCGCATCCATCAGAGCCTTCCCCAGACTCCAGAACTGGCCCAAGCTCCTTCCCAACCTCAGCATCATATGAGTCTGTCGCCAGCTCTGCCACTAGCTGGTGGGCCACAACAACTATTATGTGAATTTGGAAATCTATTTTCCAATAAGTAGCTCATGATTTTTTTTCCATGTCACCTTTTAGAGACTGTATAAGGGGGGGGAAATGCAGGTAAATTTATTTTTATTTATTTATTTATTTATTTATTTTATTCTATTCTATTTAATCAGCTTTTATTCTTGTAACCTCACTTATTTTCAAGTGTGGTTCAACTCTGGTTTTTTTAACCACTTTGGAAGAAATATTTTGGTAATTTCCAGAGAAGTTATGTGCCTGGAAAGTTTAATATGTTACATGTAGAGCTTGGAAGAAATACCACAACCATTGGATTTGGTCTATTAGAAAAATTAAATTTTGATGGCACTCTTGTGGATTGGGTCCAACAAATCTTCCTTCAAACACCTCCCCAAATATTTCTCTATTAACATCCACTAGAGGCTGCTCATCTTCTGCATATGGAAGATTTAAAACTTGAATCTGTTTTTTCTAGATCTGACCTTGAAGCTCAGCCAACTTCTCTCTACAATTTTTGTAGCTTTAATTTCTGAAGCCTCATTTCTTTTCTTAGAAGATTCAAACATATTTCCTAAACTCTTTGGGACTTTTTTTCTGCACAGGACCAAGTTTTCTTCTAAATACATCAACGATTAATGTTTATTTCTTTGTTGCATCTTTGTACATAGTTTTAGTTACTTCTGCTGGTTCAACTCTGAATGGCAGCTCTGGGGTTGATATTTTTCTTTGCATTCATCCTATCTTGTATTCTAACAGACTATAACTATTACATTTTCCATTGCAGACTTCAGACTAAGAGACTGAATAACTAAAGCTTTTTCAGCAGCTGGTAAGATGTGATCAGTCACCATTGGAGATGGTTCCTTCTCAATAGGCAATAGGCAAGGGAAGATAATTTCTTATATATGATATTGTTCCTTCAGGTAGGAAGTCATATTACCTTCACCAAATGGAATATAGAAAATGATTGAATATTGTTTCTGTTCTATTATTTGGGGGAAGGGTTCAGTCTTTCAGTTCACGGAGAAAAATCAAAACAAAAGCACAATATTGGTTCCCCACTAACAATCTTGGTCATCATGATTAGTCATAGTGATTAACTCTAAGCCAAGCCAATAACTTAATTCCCCCGCCCCAGGATAAATTCAACATTAAAAGGTAAAGGTTCCCCTTACGGGACCTAGCTATCTGCAGGATTGGATCCTGCCCCATACATCCTCATGGCCGATTCGCTCCCACAGAGAGGGACTTCTCCAGGTGCTGTCCACTAGACTTTGTCAGCAGGCGACGCCCAGGGGAAGGGCCTTCTCTGTGGCGGGCCCAGCCCTCTGGAACGACCTTCCCCCCGACATTAGAACTACTACGGACCTCCGCTCCTTCCGTCAAAAACTTAAGACATACTTTTTCTGTTTGGCCGGCCTAGGTTAGTCTCTACCTTAGGGCGTTAGGGAATGTTAGTTTTAATGTGGGGATTTTAGTGCAGGGACAACTAAATTTAATTCATTTTTATTCATTGTATTTATTCTTGTATGTATATTTTATATTATTTTAATTTTTTCCCTGTGCACCGCTCCAAGTTCCCTTGGGGAGAGGAGGCGGTATATAAAATAAATTTATTATTATTATTATTATTATTATTATTATTATTATTATTATTATTATTATTATTACACATATGTGCTAGTTGTTTCTGACTCTAGGGGGCAGTGCTCATCTCCGTTTCAAAGCTGAAGAGCCAGCGCTGCCTGAAGACATCTCCATGGTCATGTGGGCAGCATGACTAAATGCCAAAGGTGCATGGAATGCTATTACCTTCCCACCAAGGGTGGTTCCTATTTTTCTACTTGCATTTTTACAAGCTTTCGAACTGCTAGGTTGGCAGAAGCTGTGACAAGTAATGGGAGCTCACTCTCTGTTACGCAGTACTAGGGATTCAAACCACAGAACTGTTGACCTTTCTGATCAACAAACTCAGCATCTTAGCTACTAAGCCAACACGCCTGTAAATTCAACATTAACCACATACAAAGTATTTTTTTATAAATCAATTATTTCCTAAAAAGGCTATAAACTGATAACCTTATTCACTAAGGCTATTTAAAAGTTCACAAGATACTTTGCTTCAGTGAAAGTTTGAAGGCATTCCACCTTCATGAAGCAACATGGTCCATTATTTCTAAAATGGAAGCAAAGTGACAATATTGCTTCTCCTTTAGAGTCCTTCTAACTCTTTTTCCATTGAGCTCATGGTACTGGAGAAGACTGAGAGGAGCCTTCCTCCTCAAGTGGCATCGGCTCACCAAGGTGAGTCACTTTAGTGAATGGTGTGGGATTGCCCATAATGTCCTATGAAGATAATCAGCTTGAAGCCTCCTCCAAAGGTCTCCCTGAAAGCTTTCCAGCTTTAATGAATGCTACAGGCAATCCTTCAGCATGTGCAGGAGATGATTACCCTAAAGCCCTGTTAACATCTGCTGAAGATTTGTAGCTTCCTTGTGTTGCAGTGAATTCTAAAGCTGCCCAGCCTAAAAATACTCAGCCAATGAATAATCCATTCCACCCCCCCAAAAAACCAATATTTGAAATCACTTGAATTATTTTGCCAAGTGAATGGGATAGCTTCTCCTTTACTTCATTGCATTGAATTGAATCTTGTCACGTCTGTGGTCCAAATCATTTTCTCAAAGCAACTTTCTCACAGACCTTGTCATCTTTGCATGTGTGGATAGCTTGAAGTTGCAGAGATTTTGATTGCAAAAATGTATTTGGTTAAAACAGTAACATATAGTAACTTAGTAAGTATGATTCGATTCATCCAGACTTAGTCAAAACAGTTGTAAAGTGTTTGTATTGGCCCTGAAAAGAATATGCAGATCTTAACCGTATAGACAGTCTGACTGAACACCAGTTTGATTCCTTAAGATGTAGAAAAGTCAGCTTCAATTAATTGTCAAGCTCAATAAAGTCATAACCCTGCAATTAAGAATACATATACAACCAATACCAGGAATACACAATATGATTTCCCCATTCCCTTACAACCTAGCCATGATTATAGACTTCTATTGCTTCATTGTGTCTTATTCAAGGTGATACCACCTACAAGCTTCTAATTTAGGCTTGATGAAGCTAAATCAAGATGCCATGGAAAGTAGAAATGCATTTTGTGTTCATAACCGAAATCAGAAAAGAAGAAGTTATACAAATTACAACCTGACCCTAAGTAAAAACATTGTAAGTTTTCATAAGGATAATTGCAGATTTGAAAGAAGGATGGGGTTAATGGAAAGAAAATGTTTCTAAAATGTTGTAGGAACAATTAACTTCTCCTTCTCTCTTTTTTTTTTGGGGGGGGGGAAAGATGGCAGTGGTGACAAAAATAACATGCAAACAGTGTTCTTGGACGACAAAACAAGCAAAAAACCTCAAAACCAGCAACATTGCAAAAAGGTAACGGGAACCGGAATAAATAGAACACAATTTAATGTCTTACCAGAGATGTCCACGGGACTTAAAGTTGTGCAGAATGGTCACCTCCGCCATAGATTAAAAGTGGGTCTGTAGCAAATGGTGATAGAAGCAGAAGAATTTCAATAGTCAACATTTTTCATACTCAGTGGATTTAGGCCACACAATTTCCTCACAGACCTTTACCTTTCTTTCTCCTGTGGAATAAAGAACCCTGTGGTATAACTCATCAAAATCCTTCCATCATATCCCTGGGGTTGGAGAATCCTGGTTAAACCTGTCATTGTCATGATTACAGCTGTCAATCATCACATTACATTCCCACTCCATCTTATTTCCTCCCTTTCTCCTTTATGGCATTTTCCTTCTGTGAAAAAAATTAGAAGGACTGTAGTTATTTTGCTTTTGTAGAATTATAGAATTAAGGGCGCCAGTTATTTTGCTGTTTCTCATCTCAGTCTCTCTATTCCAAGAAATATTTTGGGATGGGGAAAGAATCAGGTTCTGATTTAATCTGATTTAATCTTAATCAACATAAATATGTTGTCCTGTTCACTGACATACACATTTTAAAAGTGAACAAATGCACACCGAGTCACGCACTACGTATTCTGCATTTTCAACATCCACCAACTTTTCCTTGCAATATATTAATGGAGGAACTTTTTCCCTTGAAGCAAAATATAGCAAAAGAAAAAGCTAAATATTTGGTATTATTGCTACCTTTAAAAAGGCATACTGTATATATTGAGTTCATTATATCCTCCTTCATTAAAGATTATAAAGATAAATGCCTTAATAAAGTATGATTCAAAATAATTAGGCAAAGAGATTAAATACTGTATTACATTATGAGATGATTATTATAATGGTGTGCTCTTTTCAGAATGATGACAGGCCTAGGCATTCTTTGTAGGTTTTATTTCTGTCTGAAAAGAGAATATTGGAGGCTGGGGATGTTTCTATTTGAAAATAAAATGTGTACTTTATATCAAAGATGTATAGACAATTCAATAAAATATTAGTGATCTCCATACCAGACGAGACCATGTAATTTATAGATCATGTGAAACAAAAGGTTCTTTGATTGAGGCCTTCCTTCTCTACTCAAGTGGGTACTCGAGACAGCTAACAAGGCTTTAAAAGGCAGAATTAACATTAGAACTAAAATTAATTAAGAATTAAAAGCCGACTGAAAGAGATCCATTTGGGGGCCAAGTATGCTTTTGGGAATTATTGAAATTCCCAGAGAATGCAAGCTACAGAGTATCCAGGATGGAGAACTTTAGCAGTGATGGGTCTACAATAGCCGAAATGTTATATATGCTAACAGTATACAAGTAATGCCAAGAGCATATGTTCTGGGCACACAGCTAGGATTATATGGTCTATGACCGTGATGGCGAACCTATGGCACACGTGCCACAGGTGGCACGCGGAGCCATATCTGCTGTTACCTGAGCCATCAGCTCCAGTGCAGATGTGCATGCCAGCCAGTTGATTTTTGGCCTTCCAGGGGGCCAGGGGAGACCGTTTTTGCCCTCCCCAGGCTTCAGGAAAGCCTCTGGAGCCTGGGGAGGGCAAAAACACCTACCAGAAGTTCATTTCTGGAGGCTTTCCTGGAGCCTGAGGAAGATGAAAATGGCGTCCCCCAGCCCCCTGGAGAAAATACCAAGCGGAGGTATTGGAGGTGAGCAGTATGGCATGCATGGGGGGGGAGTGTGTGGGAGGTTATGCACACATATGTATGTGGGGGGGCACTTTGCATTATGAGTGCTGGCACACACGCACGCTATTACACATGCGCCCTCGCATTTTTGGCACCCAACAACAAAAAGGTTCGCCATCACTGGTCTATGACAATTCATCATGGAGAAGGAGAAGCCAGAAGCATTGCAGAAAGACCAGCTGGAAAAAAGCAGGCTCTACTGAGCCTCGTGGAAATTCAGCCGGACAAACCACTGTCGGGTGGTCTTCAAGACTGAAACCTGTCCTGGAGGGACATGGAAGAAGAATGGACATCTCAGACAGCCTAGAGGAACTGACAGCTCCTTGGGAGATTGGAGAAAAGCCCTTCAAACCTTCAACAGGGACGGCAGTCATAACTGAATTACTGCTACAAAGCTGGGGCATCTGGACTAAGTTATTGTATGGTGTTGTGGAGCGATGTTGGAATGGAGTGTTGAAACTGGGTGAGTGATTGACTGACAATTCATCATGGCCAACTTGCCACAGGCAACTCACCATGATTAACTCACCACAGACAACTTGCCATGCCCAACTTGCTACAGCAGGGGTCTTCAACCTTTGCAACTTTAAGTCTGAAGGACTTCAGCTCCCAAACTTCTCCAGCCAGCAAAGCTGGCTGGAGAAGTCTGGGAGCTGAAGTCCTTCAGACTTAAAGTTGCAAAGGTTGGAGACCCCTGCACTACAGGACAACAGTTATTGGACAACAACTCACTGTGGGACAAGAGTTACAATAATATCAAAGAAATGGTGGAATAGAATCATTAAAGAAAGGATGTAAAAAGTGGGACCAAATGAAATATTAATGGCAAAAATTAAAATTATTTTAAAATTATTTTACATAATGAAATAGAATTATTAAATTGTCCTGCAGCAAATTGTCCTGCGGTGAGTTGGCCGTGGCAAATTTTCCTGCGGTGAGTTTGCCATGGTAAGTTGGCCACAGACACAGCAAGTTGTCTGTGGCAAATAGTTCCATTCCCAGGATTGTATGGGCTGTAGATCATTGATCTAGTGGTTTCGGTTGGAGGCTGTGAAAGATTTTACTGAAATCACTAAGTATTCTTTAGAAGCATCATAGAGGTATAGAAGGAATCTTGGAGATCTTCTTGTCCAACCCTCTGCTCAAAATAGGATGCTTACACCATCCCAGTGCAATGGTTGCCCAATCTCTTCTTGAAAACCTCCAGCAATGGCATACCCATAACTCTGAGAGGCAAGCTGTTCTGTTGACTAATTGTTCTCAATAAATACAAATTGCCATGTCAATAACCCTATTGGATATATAGCCATTTTAGGCATCTATAGAATTACATCATAGCAAGCTAGTGTACATATTTCTTGCAATATCTTTTTAAAAGGTCAGAAGGGCTTCAACAGGCTGATTTGAAACTGTCAATGAGAAAACTCAATGCTTCTTTCCCTGGCACTTTCTTGCCAAGCTACCCTTGGCATATAAACCATTATTTGCTATATGTTTTTTTTTTAATTGGAAATAATGTCTGGAACAGAAAATTGTGAATAGTCAAAAAATTAAATCCCCCTTCCAATTATTAGTTGGGACTCCGGTTTTTCTACTGGCTAGATTCCAAGTCCTTTTTTGGTTCCATACCACAAATGGATCACTGATTGTTTTTAAAAGGGGAAGGAGATACAGTCAGACCGCGACTTACAACCACGTGTTTCATGTCCAAAGTTACAATAGCATTGAAAAAGTGATTTATGACTTTATTGTATTATTACAACCATCACAGAATCCCTATGATCCACATGATCAAACTTCAGGTACTTGGCAACTAACAGTTGCAGCATCCCAGGGTCATGTGATCACCATTTGCAATCTTCCCAGCCAGCTTCTAATAAGCAAAGTTAATAGGCGAAGCTGGGTTTGCTTTAACAACCACGTGATTCACTGAAGTGATTCACTGAAGTGATTCACTGAAGTGATTCACTGAAGTGATTTGCTTATCAAGGTAGCAAAAAAAAATTTTTTTTTTAAAAAGTGCAATTCACTTAACAACCATCTTGCTTACCAATGAAAATTCTGGTTTCAACTGAGGTAAGTTGAGGACTACATGTAGTACAGATTTTTTTGTATATCTTTGGGATTGAATTGAGCCATCAATTTGGCACAAGAAACCATTAGTTGCCCTCTCACATCACTGTATGACATTATCAGGTCTCACTGCTTTAGCACAGTAAGGAAGATACTCAGAGATGATTCACATCCTGGCCAATTTTGCTTTGTACTTGTACCATCGGGCAGAAGACATCAAAGCATAGCCAGCCGAACAAATAGATTTAAAAATAGTTTTTGTCCTTGGGCTGTCAGACTTTTAAGCACAACCACAATAACTCCACACATACATAGAAACATATCACTAGTTTTTTTTTTGTTTCTTTTTTCTTTTTTCCTAATTACTTGCATAGGGATTATTCTTTATACTATTTATGTTGTTTGTATTTTTTGTCATGGATTGCACCAGTAAGGCTGAAACCAATTTCGTTATATACCAGATGTACAATGACAATAAAGGCTATACTATACTATTTCCTTGCTTGAAAATTTATTTTACAGATTATTGCATATACTGAATAATGGGAAGATTTCTTTGTCCCAGAGAGAGAGACCTAGACTATGAAAAGGTAAGTATCGCTTCAGATTATTGGTTGGTCTGAGTTGCAAGAAGGGTTCTGAGTTTTCAGAAGCCCTCTGCTGTGTATTTAGGATTCTCTTTCTTGGGAGAATTATCTTACAGGGTTTGAACTTTTCCAGGACAGATGGGAAAAAATGTTGTTGTTCCTACCATGGTAAAACTCCCCAGCACCAGACAAAATGAGGGTAGGGATTTATGAAACTAGGTAAAGTAGCAGCAGGTATATTCTTCAATTTATTTCATTTTCTTGGTAGTCATTTGTTCAAGCAAAAATCATGTTTGTAAGAAAATAATGATTTGTAACAATGGTTATACCTTGACCTTATAAAGTGCTTAGGGGCGATATTCAAGCATGAGCAAAAACCACCATTATGACATATCTCATATACACAAACCTATTTCTACCTCAAGCTGGATAGAATTCCTGCAAAAGAATATTTTTGAGTTTCAGCCTTTATCCACAATAAATACAACAAGATCTTGATCTTGATCTTGATGATCTTCTTCTTCTTCTTCTTCTTCTTCTTCTTCTTCTTCTTCTTCTTCTTCTTCTTCTTCTTCTTCTTCTTCTTCTTCTTCTTCTTCTTCTTCGTCTTCGTCTTCGTCTTCGTCTTCTTCATCTTTTTTCTTCTTCTTTTCAAAAAAGAGGGTAAACTGTTATGGTCAGTTTAGTGTACAACAGATGGAGAACGGCCTTCAGCAATGCGCAAAGGGTGTGTTTATGTGTTTAGGCAGTGATCCTTGTTATGATAATATAGGTATTAAATGTACTCAAGAGAATCTGTAGTTTCATCTGTGAAGCATTGGAGAATATGTGAGGAGTATTCAGCTACGAGGAAGCGAGCCTATGCGGTACCTTTGCTGGTTTCTTCTAAATACAAGCTCAGCACTTTTAACATCACACATCACTTCACTGTGCTGCAGGGCACCAATATTGGGAGTTCAGTTAGAAGAGTTTGTAATACAACAATTTTTTTTTCTGCTAGCAAAGTGAGTTTTCTCCTGTTCTGAGGGAGAAGAAAAATCAAATCCTGAGATTTGAGACCTGTGCTGAATACAAAGCACAAGAAACAAAGACAAGTCCGTGCTCTTTTTCGGCGCATTAAAGCTTTTCAGAAATGTTGAGTTATGTTATGTGAACATTTCATCTCAAACGTCTTACTGTGTTTTCTGGAGTGCAAAATCATCATTCTTCAGCTGGTTGAGTATCTTTTTGGAAGTGAAACAAGGCACTTCAAAATTTGAGTGGTGTTGCTAGATAACTGTAGGTTTTGAAAACCATAACTTCTTTTTTTTTTTTAATTCCTTGGCCCTCCATTTGCCAATAGTTGTCAAATGCTCTAAATTGGGAACCATCCTTGGCCTAACTAGATTCTAGTTATAGTACTAGGCAATGAGTCTGAAAAAGGATCATAGATCCTTATCATATTATAAGGATCTGTGATCATTTTTCAGACTCATTGCCTCACTTGTTCTTTGTTGTCCTTTGAATGACAATCTGAGGTCAAGAATTGGACCAAGACAAAAAATGTAGGAGAGGCCAAGGCAAATTTAAATGAATAAATAACCAGCCAACCTGTGGACAGGCTCTGCCCTATTCCAAACAAAATCACTTGAAAGTCTGAGACCATAGAGGGATACAGAAACTTGCCATATGTCTTAGTACATTTTTTTTTAAATCTAGCAAGCGTTAACTCAGACCAGTGGTAGGTTTTTGTTGTGGTAGATGGTTATCACAATTTGTACCCTTTGGAAACAAGGATCTTCCATCTTTAATTCTGGATGGGCGGCACTACCCAAGAAGACTGGTATCAATCTGGGCGTCCTTCTAGACCAGGGGTGGGCAAACTTTGCAACTTTAAGTCTGAAGGACTTCAGCTCCCAGAATTCTCCAGCCAGCAAAGCTGGAGAATTCTGGGAGCTGAAGTCCTTCAGACTTTAATAATAATAATAATAATAATAATAATAATAATAATAATAATAATAATAATAATAATAATAATAATAATAATAATAATAATAATAATAATAATAATAATAATAATCTTTATTGTCATTGTAATAATGTTGTAATAAAATTACAATGAAATTGGTTTGAGCGCCGTGCCAACACCTGCACCAGGTGGGATACAGACAGCAGTGACAGCCACAACAGGAATCTCTCCAGGCAAACAAAAAGGCCGACAAATGACAGTTGAAACAAAATGGCCGACAAATGACAGTTGAAAAGGATCAATTGTACTTTGTCTTTTATTATCCATTTCTTCAAATCTGTTTGGCATTTTAGGAGTTGGTGGAAGAGGAGCACGTCTCTAAAGTTGCAAAGGTTGGAGACCCCTGTTTTAATTAATGTAAATATTATCTATTTATTGACAAATTGCAAAGTCTTACAGATAAAAACAGTACTAATAATACTTTAGACTTAAAGTTGCAAAGTTTGCCCACCCCTGTTCTAGACTCACAGCTCCTGCTTGAAGAGTAGGTGGCAGTTGTGGAGAGCCTTTGCACACCTTCAGGTACTGCATCAGTTTCCCCCATTCTTTTGAACACAAGGCCCAACTCACTGTCACCCATGACCTTGTAACCTCCTGCTTAGATTACTGCAATGTGTGCTTAACATGGGACCACTCTTGAAACTTCAATTGGTACAAAATAGCAATAGTAATTGCAATACCAATAGCATTAGACTTATATACTGTTTCAAGTGCTTTACAGCATTCTCCAAGCAGTTTACAGAGTCAGCATATTTCCTCCAACAATCTGGGTCCTCATTTTACCAATGTCAGAAGGATAGGAAGGTGAATCAACCTTGAGTCGGTCAAGATCGAACTCCTGGCTCTGGGCAGAGTTAGCCTGATATACTGCATTATAACCACTGTGCCATCATAATACGCAAAGGTATGCGTGCAGTTGCACAGGTAATAAATGGTCCAGCTACACAGCACATGTAACATCACTACTATGTAAGCTGCACTGGTTGCCATTGTGCTTCCAGGTACAATTCAAGGTATTGGTTGTCACCCTTAAAGCCCTACATGGCTTGGGACAAAGTTTCTTGAGGGACCTTTTTTCCCTCCAAGATTTTCTACCCATCCATCTTGATTCAACAAAATAGGCATCCTTTCAGATCCCATTAGCCAAAGAGCGTCAACTGGCAAGAACTAGAAGGGCTTTCTTTGCTGTAGCCCCTGACTTATAGCATATTCCCCCTTGCAGATTAGAATGGCTCCAACCCTGTGGGCCTTTCACAAGGCTTTAAAAACTTGACTGTGTACCCAGGCCTGGAGCTCAGACCTGTGAATGTGTTAAGAACCTAGTTTCTTGGCTTTACTGTTAGTTGGTTAATCTTCATGGCTGCTGTTTGTATTTATTTATTTTGTGGATCCTTTTATTGTTTCAATGCTTAGCTGTTTCAGAATTTTAGCATTCTAAATCCCCCCCCCCTCCCACAAGTCATTTGGCTGAATTGGGTGGCTATACAAATTGAATAAATAAATAAATAAATAAATAATAGCATCAATGGCTGCTTGTCTCCTGGCCAAGGAAGGAAGGATTTCCACTCTTCTGATATTCTACAATCCTCCAGTTATCACTGTTAAAACCGCAGCAATGAAGAGGAGCTGTATATCATCTCCACTGAAAGCCATTAAAAGTCACTATCAGGAATTGTTACTCCATGTTGCAGTTTAGGCTCTTTGGTGCTCCAAGAAGAAGCATTATTTTAGAGCAGGAATGAAAAACTTGATGTGGATATACTACGTATCCTGGCATCTTAGAAGTATAAATCTGAAGGCACTTTGGGGCATAGACAGAGAATTAAGAATTTAGTTTGTGCCCCTCTCCCCCTGGGTCTATTACTCCATCTGCTCCTTGTTTCATGAGATTGATAATCTCAGTTTCTTTCCTTCTGCCTTGTTCTCTGGCACACAAAAGAGAATATGGGCTCTTCTAGTAGTACAATGTTAGAGTAAAGTGATCTTTGCCCATTCATATAATGTAGCTCCTTTTAGCCTTTCTCTTATAGTTATAAATTTTGCTTTGTTAACGTTTGCACCATTAGATACCCAATCTCAGGGGTGCTGATATATACAGGTAGTCCTTGACTTACAACAGTTAATTTAGTGACTGAAAAATGTGATTTATGGCTTTTTTTCAGTTATGACCTTTGCAGCATTCCCGTGATCATGTGGTCAAAATTCAGATGCTTGCCAACTTGTTCATATTTATGACCATTGTTCTGTCCCAAGGTCATACAATTGCCTTTTACAACCTTCTGACATGCAAAGTCCATGGGGAAGCCAGATTCATTTAACAACCGGGTTACTAACATATCAATTGTAGTGATTCACTTAACAAGTATGGTAGGAAAGTTTGTAAAATGGGGAAAAAACTCACTTAACAAATGTCTCACTTAACTACAGAAATTTGGGGCTCAATTGTGATAATAAGTTGAGGACTACCTGGACGCACAAAATGTCCTTTACAATTTTTCATTTAGCTACACCTATGCGGCAATACATTCCCACTATTATCCCAACCATAGAGGCACTGAACTTTTTTTTTTATGAATTTGTCTTTATTTCTGTAATTTAATTTTTGGAAACTTGGCTTAAGATCATTGCTCAAATTTCCTTAGTTTTATAGCCACATGTAACTGGAATGCCTGCTTTAAAATGCTATTGGACTTATTATAAAGGTTTCTAAAAGCCACATGCTTGTCTTTAAACAAGAGCCACCACACAAACATATATATATATTTGAGTGCTATGTAACATATATGTGATATTACACTTCTACAATAAACAACAGATCAAAAGTGATTTGGGGAGTACAAAATGGAGTGAGCAGTGGCACACTCAGTGAGGGAATTTGTATTCTAAACGTATAAGCCATTAGAAATAGATGTTTGTACTAAAAGAACATGCCAAACCTCCTTTGTGGTGCCTCTAATGCTTTGTAATAAGATATCAATTTCTACATCCTCAAAAATTATGATTTCTTCTATAGGTAGAAATCTGAAGTAATGATGCAATCACAGGAAACCACAGGTCTTTATTTATCTACTGTTGTTTCTGTTCCGACCTAGGCTTCCTGAGACAGTAAAAAGCACACGCTTAGTCCCAAAATCCTCTTTTTATTTCAAATTGGCAATTGGGTTTGCAAGGCCACATAGAGCAGGGGTCCCCAACCATTTTTGCACCAGGGACCGGTTTCAGTTTAAAGAAAATTCTGTGGACCTGCTGGCGTAGAGGAGAAGCGGGGGGGGAACAGGCGGGGGGGGAACAGGCGGTGCATGTGCACGCAGGGGGGAGTCGGCTCACTTGGCCCTCTAGGGCCTCCAACGATGCGAACAGCTGCGCATGCGCATGCGCATGTGGGGAGGGAGTCGGCTCACTCGGCCCTCTAGGGCAGGGGTTCCCAAACTTGACAACTTTAAGACTTGTGGACTTCAACTCCCGGAATTCTGGGAGTTGAAGTCCACAAGTCTTAAAGTTGCCAAGTTTGGGAACCCCTGCTCTAGGGCCTCCAACGGCGCGAACGGCCGCACCTGCGCTCTCCTGCATCCGGTGCACGCTCTGCCCAGGGGGCTGCCCCTCCTCCCTCCTCCTCCTCTCCAGCCCTGCGGCCCAGTTCCTATCAAGCCACGGACCGGCACTGGTCCGCGGCCCGGGGGTTGGGGACCCCTGACATAGAGTACAGAGTCAAAATGGAGCTTCAGATTTTAAACCATCCATCATGTGCCTTTGCTTCTCCTTTATGTCTTATGGGAGGGGCCAATCATCTCCGAGCCTTACTGCTGAGTCGCCCCTTTTGTCTGAACTGTTCTTGCCTTCTGGCAGCTCTGTGCATGGGCACACTGGGAACAGGCTCCCCGTTCCTTTTCCTTGCTGATGTCTGACTCTGGAGACACCGGAGAAGCACATAATTCCCAGATGATCCTAGCCCCATCTCTGTCTCCGACACAGAGCCCTCATCCGAGCCTTCCCCAGACTCCAGGATTGGCCCATGTACCTCCCCAACCTCCTCACTGTCCAACTCTGCTGCTAGCTCTGCAGGCCACCAGCGGAACACAGCAGTTTCATACTCATGTCTAAGAAACATGAACTCTGGAATCGGTAGCTGAGGACTTTGGGCATTCTTGTTATATTTTTAAAAATAGTTAAAACAGACGATTCCAGTTTTCTCATTCTAAATGTAGGACATGCAGCCCTTGAGCACCCCATGTGACCACATTCCTTTGCAGACAGCACCACTACCACCACCCTCCCTTCTCGTGACATCTCTTTTTGCAGATCTTCACTTGCAGGGCAAATGTCTGCCACAGAGAAAGATTTGTGGGTAGGGTTGTACCTCTATTTACCTTTCCTCAAGTCAGAACCCTTAAAGCAGAAACATCTACAGTGAGAAGATGCCCTTGGAGTGACATCAGAGAGGGAGTGAGGCGATGCACACCCGTTGACTGAACTTGTATTGATTCTGAGTCATGCTGATCATGTCTTTGCTGGGGATATTTGTTCTGTTGCAATGTTGCACCACAGCAACATTGGCTTAGAGATATGTGAAACAGCTATGAATTATGCGCTCCCCCTTAATCATTATTATCTGGACAAAGGTCATGTCACCTCATAATTCAGCTGCATCCTCTCTGTTGCATAATATTACCACCACCCCCCCCCAGTATTTTCTAGCACAGGTAGAATAAATAACATGACTCTGATCTTTGAATTTTCTATGCATTTCTTTTTGATCAGCTAATGTTGCTAAGAAAAAAATGGAGCAATTAAAGATATATATTGGTTACTAAATGTGTATTTACAGGCGGCTGTTATGTATAAGTTGACTTGACAAAATCAGAAATGAGGAGGTGATAACCAGGCTGGGAAGGCCAAGGGAAATCATCAAAATAATAAAAAGTGAAAGCTAGAATATTTTGGACATGTGATGCCTCACCCAGAAAAATATATCTCACTTAACCCTCCAAGGAAAGATTGAAGGCAAACGAGGTCCAGGCAGAAGAACCTCATGGCTTCAAAATCTAAGGGACTGGTTTGGACAAAACTCAACAGCACTTTTTCATGCAGCTGTTGATAAAAATAGGATCGTCAACATGATGCCAACGTCCAAGGACGGATATGGCACAAGAGGAAGAAGAATTTGTTACTTGGCATTGAGGGTTATTTTGGTAACATGCAGGCAGTTTTTGACTTACAACCAATTATGTGACCATTTGAAGTTACCTGAAGCCCTGAAAAAAAAAGTGAATTACAACTAGTCCTTACACTTACAATCATTGCAGCGTCCCCATGGTCTTGTGATTAAAATTTAGGCACTTAGCAACCTATGTGTATTTATGATGGTAGCAGCATTCCAGGTTCATGTGATCGCCATTTGCAATCTTCTCAAACAGCTTCTGGCAAGCAAAGTCAGTGTGGGAAGTCAGATTTGCTTAACAACTGCATGCTTCATTTAGCAGCTGCAGTGATTCATTTAATAACCATGACAAAAAAAAAGCTCATAAAATTGACCAAAAATCACTTAACAATTGTTTTGCTAAGCCAAGGAAATTCTTGTTCCAATTATGTTCATAGATTGAGGACGAACTGTATTTTTTTTTTTTAAGTAATCCACTTTTAAGCAATGAGTAGGTATGTTTTTGGTCTCCTGGTTTGGTTAAAACAGTGCAAGAAATAAGAAGAAATGCATTTGTGAGGAATGAAAAATAGACTCAGTAAAACGAAGTCCGATTCACAATGTTCTTTTTTTTTTTTTGCCAAAGTGTGCCATGAAACTTTTGTTCTCTTCAGTCTTTGTTATTCACTCTAAAAGGCCTTGAAGTTGCCTTAAGAATTCAGTTATGATTAAAAGAAATATTATTTTATCTCAAGGCTTTATATGTGACTTTTCCATCGTGTTTTAAGAAAGATTCCAGTACCATTTTTTTTCATAATGTTCAATTCTTTTGTTCGTATATATTCCTGAGCTGCTTTTTTTTCCTCAAAAGACACCAAACCAACTTTGAATAATAAAGGATATAAAAACTAATCTGCCCTAGAATTCTGAGGGCATATTTTATGAGATCTGCTTGCTGTGGTCGAGACAACAGTGCTGAAGAATGTTCACAAATACAATGCAATACAATAGCAGAGTTGGAAGGTACCTTGGAGGTCATCTAGTCCAACACCCCCCCCCCCGCCTAGGCAGGAAGCCCTATACCGTTTCAGACAAATGGCTATCCAACATTGGGGCATTCACAACTTCTGGCAAGCTGTTCCACTGGTTAATTGTTCTGTCAGGAAATACCTCCTCAGTTCTAAGTTGCTTCTCTCCTTGATTAGTTTCCACCTATTGCTTCTTGTTCTGTCCTCAGGTGCCTTGGAGAATAGTTTGACTCCCTCTTATTTGTGGCAACCCCTGAGATATTGGAACACTGCTATCATGTCTCCCCTAGTCCTTCTTTTTATTAAACTAGACATACCCAGTTCCTGCCACCGTTCCTCATATGTTTTAGCCTCCAGTCCCCTAATCATCTTTGTTGCACTCTGCACTCTTTCTAGAGTCTCCACATCTTTTCTACATGGTGGTGACCAAAACTGGATGCAAAACCCCCCACAAACCATTGGTTAGGAAGGGTGCATCCAGAGAGAAGATGCATTTCTTGAAATTTCACGTAAGAAAGAGTTGACCACTTCTGAAACAAGAATCTCCATTGGGAAAATTTCCATAAACAATTAGAACATTTGCATTTAGAAAGACTTTCTCAGGTTTAACAGTATATACCATTCTATCTGTGTACAATCAATATAGGCAATCCTTGATTTGCAATTGTAATAGAGTCTGCCCATTATGGCCAGAGGTTGTGGTGGTCATTGAGTGGGGCACCCATGTTATTGTCTTGCTTAACAACCACAATCTCTGCTCTCTCTATTGCAGTCCTTAAGTGATTGCATGAGCCATTAAGAAGTGCAGTAAGGTGCCTGGGAGGCCTAGCACAGCCCTAAGGCCCACTCTTCAGCACCTTCACAGATCACACATGGAAGAACTACGGAAAAGGTAATGGACTGAGCTGGGAAGCACAGAGTGGGAAGCAGGCCCAAAGCCTATGTGGGCACAGCAGAGTGTAGTGGGGGGGTGGAGGAGGCCGGAGGACTACTGCAGCATCTCTGTGGTTGATTGTAGGGCATGGTAGTTTGCCAAGGACTTCAATCTGGGGGAACAGCAGTGGCCATAACTTCAGGCAGAAATTGCAAGTCACTTCAGCACTGTTGTAATTGTGAATGGTTACTGAAAAACAGTCATAAGTCAAGTACTCCTTGTATACAAAAAATCTATGCATTAGGGAAAGCTGCGAAACAAAACTATTATCGATTTTTTGAAAACATTCCCTGCGGTCATGTGATCAAAATTTGGCCACTTGGCAAGAGGCATGTATTGATCACCATTTGTGACTTTCCCAGGAGGCTTAGGAATGCTGAACTGATTTAATAATCTCAGCAAAAAAACATTGTAAAATTGGGTGTGACTTACGTAATGACTGCATCACTTAGAGATGGAAGTTCCAATCCCAATTGCAGTCGTAAGTGGAGGACTACCGCTAGTTCGTCTGACTCCATTAACTTTCTGTTGACCAAACCTCTGTGTCTGTATTTTGGAAGGAAACTGGCAAAAGGGGATATATGTCAGAAATGCTGCAAAAGAATGAATGTAGCGGTTCCAGGGCAGTGCATTAATCCCTGTTTTATTTGTCGCTGTCCTTTTCACTCATGGTGCACAGCAGCCCATCTGGCCAATTGTGTCTCAAAGCTGCACAATTTGCCCTTGAAGTGATTATAAACTCCACAGGAAACAGGCTCCCTCCTGCTGAGGTTATAAACTCAAAATGAGCATAAAGGGCTTTCTTTGGAAGTGAAATCTCTCCACTGAGAAAGTCTTCTATATTGTAAACTTCTTCTTTTTTAATAATCATAGATATTAGCTAGTTAGTTCCACAGTGTCCCATATTAACACAACTTACTGCCCTGCTAGCCCAGGAACGCTTTCTGCTTGCTCGCACACTTTCAACGCTCTCCGACTAAAAGAAACAGGTGAGTCGGATGCATTTTGTTATTAAAGCTTATTACTCAGGATTGGAGTCACATTGGCACATTTCTTCTATAAAAAAAGCAAGGACGTAACTTCCCCATGTGCCCACCAGGTTACCGTGCCTTCCATCAGCCTAGGGCCTTAGGGAGGGGTGGGGGAGTGGCGATTATGGTTAAGGAAGGTCTTGAGCCGAAGGAGACCACAGTCCCTCAGACAACCGGGTGTGAATCTCTCTGCGTGAGATGGGGCCTAGGGAGGCAGTTGGGCCTGTTAGTTGTATACCTGGCTCCTCGCTATACAACAACATCCTTGCCCGAGCTCCTAGAGGTGATAGCCGAGGCGGCAGTTGAGACCCCCAGACTGGTAGTCATGGGGGACTTTAACCTGCTGTCGGCGGGCGAAGCCTCTGGAGCAGCTCGGGAGTTCATGGCCTCCATGACGGCCATGGACCTGACCCAGGTAGTTTTAGGCCCCACTCACGAGGGGGGAAACACGCTGGATATGATCTTTGTCTCGGGACAGTGGAGTTGTGATCTGGGAATAGGGGATTTAGTCATCACTCCCTTGTCATGGACAGATCACGCTCTCCTCCGGCTGGACTTTCCAATCGCTTCACCTCACCGCGGGGAGGCGGAACCGGATACTCCTAGATGTTTCCGCCCCAGGCTTCTAATGGACCCGGAAAGGTTCCAGAGGGAGCTTGGGCCAATTCCTGTGACCCTGCCCCGCGACTCGACTGAGGACCTAATGGCCGCATGGTTAAGTGCGGCTGCAGGGGCCTTGGACCGAGTCGCGCCCTTGCGGCCTCTCTTGCGGCGACGAATCACCCAGGCTCCCTGGTTTACTGAGGAGCTTCGGGGGATGAAACGCCACAAGAGACGCCTAGAGAGCAGATGGAGATCCTCTCGCTCCGAAGCCGACCGAACACTAGTGAGAACCCATATTAGGGCTTACTTAGTGGCGATAAGGGTGGCCAAACGTGAGTATTGTGCCACCCAAATTGTATCCGCAGATAACCGCCCTGCCGCCCTGTTTGGGGTGACCCGCTCCCTCCTTCACCAGAGGCCGCGGGAAGCCCCTCTACAAGGGCGAGCAGAGGAATTTGGGATTTATCTGCAGGAGAAAATCACTCGGATTCGGAATGAGCTACACTCCATCAACAGTGGTCCTGTGGGACTGTCCGAGACTAGTCTTGAGGTTCCATCTTGGGAGGAGTTTGACTTTGTTACCACCGAGGATATGGACAGGCTGTCAAGGAAACTTAGGGCGACCACATGTTTATTGGACCCGTGTCCCTCCTGGCTTGTACTGGCATCCTGGGAGACGACACGAGGCTGGCTCCAGGGAATTGTCAACGCATCTTTGAGTGAGGGGTCCTTACCTGCCGTCTTGAAAGAGGCAGTAGTGAGGCCCCTCCTCAAGAAGCCGTCCCTGGACCCAGCTTTATTAGAGAACTATCATCCGGTCTCCAACCTTCACTTTCTGGTGAAGGTTGTTGAGAGTGTGGTAGCCCAACAGTTTCCACGACACCTGGAGGAAGTTGATTATCTAGACCCGCGCCAGTCCGGCTTCCGACCCGGTCACAGTACCGAGACGGCATTGGTCGTGTTGGTTGATGATCTCTGGAGGGCACGGGATAGAGGTTATTCCTCTATCCTAGTCCTGTTAGACCTCTCGGCGGCTTTTGATACCATCGACCATGGTATCCTATTGCACCGACTGGGGGTGTTGGGGCTGGGAGGCACCGTTTTGCGGTCGTTCTCGTCCTACCTCTCTGGTCGGTCACAATATGTGTTGACGGGAGGGCAGAGGTCGACCTCGAGACCCCTCTTATGTGGGGTTCCTCAGGGGTCGGTCCTCTCGCCCCTCCTGTTTAACACATATATGAAGCCACTGGGTGAGATCATCCGTGGTTTTGGGGTGGAGTACCATCTGTACGCTGACGACACTCAGCTGTACATATCCACCCCGGACCACCCCAATGATGCCGCCGAAGTGCTGTCCCGGTGTTTGGAAGCCGTACGGATCTGGATGGGTGGCAACAAACTCAAGTTCAACCCTGCCAAGACTGAGTGGCTGTGGTTTCCGGCACCCCGGTTCAGCCAGATTACTCCAACTCTGGCCATTGGGGTGAAACACTGGTCCCCTGTGGAGAGGGCGCGCAATTTGGGTGTCCTCCTGGATTCCCGGCTATCCTTGGAGGACCATGTGGCAGCCGTGGCCAAGGGGGCATTTCATCAGGTACGCCTGCTGCGCCAATTGCGCCCCTTACTGGACCGGGCTGCCCTTCGCACAGTCACTCAAGCTCTCGTGACGTCCCGTCTCAACTACTGTAATGCTCTCTACATGGGGCTTCCCTTGAGGTGCACTCGAAAGCTACAGCTAGTCCAAAACGCAGCCGCGCGGGTAATTACGGGAGCCACCAGAAGCTCCCATATAACACCAATCCTGCGCGAGCTGCATTGGCTTCCTGTGGTCTTTCGGGTGCGCTTCAAGGTTCTGACGACCATCTTTAAAGCGCTCCATGGCTCGGGGCCCAGTTATATGCGACACCGTCTCCTGCCCCATACATCCCTTAGACCGATACGCTCCCACAGAGAGGGCCTTCTCAGGGTGCCGTCGGCCGGACAATGCCGACTGGCGACACCCAGGGGAAGAGCCTTCTCTGTGGCAGGCCCTGCCCTTTGGAACGACCTACCCCCTGAACTCCGGACCATCACCGACCTCCGCCTCTTCCGCCAATGTCTAAAGACATACTTTTTTCATCAATCCGGCCTAGCCTAACCTCCCATGGGGACTTTTAGAAAAGTTTTAAATTGGGTTTTTTAATAATTGGTTTTAGCATAGGATCGGGATTATTTAATATATATTTTAAATTATTTATCTATTTTCTATTTTGTATATCTTTTAAATCTCCTGTGCGCTGCCCTGGGTCCTCTGCGGAGAAGGGCGGGATATAAATGTAATAAAATAAATAAATAAATAAATGTTCATTGGGGAACGCATCTGCAACTGAAAAGTCTCCAATGCATTGAGCTATATAGCCACACATCCCTTCCCCATTTCTGGCATTTCCTGTAGTTGCCATCGAGGAACCAAACTAGGTTACAGAGCAAAGCAAAATAAAAATGCAACCCAAAGGTTAGAAGACTGTGCTTTGCCCTACTGGAAAGATACAATGCTGAAAAGGCAGCCCTCCCAATCTAAACACTCCCTACAGGGAAGAGGCTATGGATGCCAGATTGTTTCATCCTCCACTCAAACTCGCTCACCTATTGTCTTGCAACACTGAGCGCTAACAGAATCAACGCACAATTCATCCTTCACAATATTCAAGACCCTAAAATATAGGACGATAGCTAATTGGAAGGCTAAAACTGAGAAATCCTGGCTTATTCCGACAGTGAAATCAGCCTTCCACCTCACTGCATCTGCTATACCAGGGGTCCCCAATCTTTTTGGCATCAGGGACCAGTTTCGTTTTAAAGAAAATTCGGTGGACCGGCTGGCGTAGAGGAGCAGGGGGAGGGAGGGGGAACAGGCGGCGCATGCGCACGCGGGGGGAGTCGGCTCACTTGCCCCTCTAGGGCCCCCAACGGCGTGAGCGGGTGTGCCTGCGCTCTCCCGCCCCCAGCACGCGCTCTGCCCAAGGGGCTGCCCCCTCTTCCCTCCTCCTCCTCTCCGGCCCTGCGGCCAGTTCCTATCAAGCCATGGTCCGCGGCCCGGGGGTTGGGGACCCCTGTGCTCTACAAATTTATGCTATGTCACAATTGTGGTAGTAATTATTATTACTATACTTTATTCATTAAACATGAAACTCAGTCAACTAAACTTTCAAAAATGCATCACAAATACCACTGACTGGTGCTAATGGTTGATATGGGTTGCTGCCAGCGTTCTAGGTATCAATCAAGTACCTTCTTAAAATATACAATGTTCCAAGTAGTGCTGTTTGTTGCAGTTCCACTGGTGTTATTGCAGGAACCTGCAATTTGTTGATGTATTTTATACAATTCTTGGACAGAGTACCAAGTGCTCCAATGACAATGGGTATCACTGTTACATGTTTCATCCATAATTGGGTAGTTTCAATAGACAGGTCGCGGTATTTTGTGATTTTTCCAGTTCTTTTTTTTTCAACTCTGGCATCTTCTGGTACTGCAATGTCAATAAATTGTACATTTTTGTTCTCTACAACCATCTGGCGTGTTGTGTTCCAAATGATGATCAGTCTGTATTCGAAAGCCCCACAAGATCTTCATCTTCTCATTTTCGGTACCTTTTTCCACTTTGTGCTCCCATGACTTTTTGGATACAGGTAAATCTTATTTTTCACCTAATAACCAGTGAATAAATTTAGCAACTCAGATATGTCTAGCTTTGTAATCAGTTTGTGCAATTTTGCTGCATTAACATATTAAATGTGAAACAGTTTCAACTTTGTTGTTGCAAAGTCGGCAGTTTTGATCCTTTGGTCTTATAAGTGGAGGTCTTGTTTTTATCTATTTATTAAATGTACATGCTGTCATCTCACACAATTATATGCTGCTCATCTCACTCTTGCTTAAGCATCATGGTTTGAGACTGAGTGACTTACCCAAATTCACTCAAACAACTTTTCTAGTAAGACAGAAGTCAGTTTTCTACTTTCTAGCCTGGTGCCTTTACCACTAGACTAGACTGATTCTTCACAGCATTGTTTACCGTATGCAGCTTTAAAAAACAACAACATGATTACGGCTTTTTGGTGAAATATGATAGCCTTTGCCATCCCACAGTAATTCACATTGAAGAGCATGTAACGTAATGAATGATTTTTCAAGAAATCTTCCATCATCAACAGCAGGAACAGCCATTTGGATAGTGTAGAAGCTTATACAGTATGTGGAGTGCACTATAGAATGTCCATGAAATAATATTGTTAGTAGCCTGATAGAGATATGCAGGAATTGTTGTCTAGGCAAAAGAGGCTGACACATTTTTCATTCCCAAATGAGATAACATTTGGCTCAGGGAGATACCTCCCTAATTCAATGAACTAAAGAAAGGAAGAGGAGGTACAGCACAGCTAGACTATCTCAATTAAAGTAGTTTCATCCTTTTTATGGAATTAATTCCCTGCTCTGGTCTACTGTGTGAGCTATTTTGGCTTCCAGTATTTTAGTGCATGCAGTTCAAGGTGATAATTATTACCAATAAAACCCTACATGGCATGGATCTAAGGTACTTTTGTAAGGTTACCTACGTAGTTGTTGCCTCCACCACCAGATTTGAGGGAGTGAAACTGCTCTAGGTACTTTCAGGGAAGCAGTGCATCTGGTGGATCCTAGGATGCGTGCCCTCTGTTGTGTCACCTATGCTATGAAATAGACCCTCCCTCCAAAGATATGGATGAACACCTGTCCCCTGACTCTATTGAAATTTTGGAAGGGACCAGGATTAAGGCTGGAATATTAGTTGATGGACCTTTGGTATAGATGTTTGGGATATTTTATTGAGACCTCCATAACTTTTGGGTTTTAATGAAATGTGATGGTTTTATTTTATTTTTTTCACTTCCCAGAGTTTCTTTGAATAGATGGGTCTGATATAAATTGGATGGATGGATGGATGGATGGATGGATATAGATGGATGATAGATAATATCTAGCTAACTAGCTAGCCGGCTAGTCATCTTAATGGGTGGACGGGTGGGTGGGTGGGTGGGTGGGTGGGTGGGTAGGTGGGTGGGTGGGTGGGTGGGTGGGTGGGTGGGTGGGTGGATGGATGGATGGATGGATGGATAGATATGAGAGACAGAGATTCAGCATTTTAAAAATTATTTTTAACCCCTTGTGACCTAATAGTTTCCTGATGCAATTGCAAAATATGAGCTTTCATATGCCTTGCTTAATTCAAAGAAAAAGAGTAATTGCAAAACCTCCAATGGTACTTGTTGATGGATTTTGAATTCAATGTATGCTTGGCACAACCCACAACAAACCCAAATGGTTCAGCTTAACAGCAACTTGCATCCTAATTATTTACACCATAGCCTTTAGCTTGGTTACATTAATTTTGTATGCATTCTGCGCAAACTACTTAAGCAGAAGGCTAGCAATTGAAGACCTGCATATAGCATTTATGGGGCCCTTTTAGCTTGATCCTCTCTGAAATTACTGCCACTAATGCCAACTTTATCCTTGTATTATCTTCCAATTTACTTAAAGCAATGTCTTAGCTATCGAAGTACTTGCCTTAGACCCTGAACAAAGTACCTGATGATTTTTTAACACCATGGCTGAAAGAATTAATTGACTGTCTGGTATGTGATTAACCATTAAACACTCTCTCACCACCTCTACAGATTAAAAATAAAAATCAGAACACCTGGAGTCAAGTCCTTGTATTTTCACACTGCTACAACCCATTACTTTATGTCATTTTCCTTGCAAGTAAATGTGCAATTTCATGATGGCATAAATGTGATAAATAAATATGATAAAGAAGTAAAGACTGCATGATGACTGACTAATGATCTTGATCAGAAATAGTTTTGCAACACAGAGCATTCAGTAAAAGTGATATTGCAGAATAACCATTTCAGACAAGTGGTTGTCCAATCTCTTCTTAAAAACCTCCAGTGTTGGAGCACCCACAACTGATTTATTGTTCAGTCAGGATTTTTTTCTTAGTGCTAATGGTAGGTTAGTTCTCTCTTTGAGATGGTTCTCATTGCTTCTTGTCCTGCCTTGGAGCTGTTTTGAAGAATTGGTTGACACCCCCCCCCCCACACACACCTCTTTGTAGTAACCCCTGAGATATTAGAACACTACTATCAGGTCACCCCTAGGCTGGACCAGCCCTGCCATGAACTAAGAAATAAGAAACTTATGATCCTTCTGTTATTAAAAAAAATATAACTTCCAGTTACCACAACCCAAAATGACCAGCACGAAGAGATACTACTGTTGTAGATACTTGTAACGTCTCAGATTTCTTACTCATCACACTGTCATACCTTGAAATGATCAAATTGACTTTATCCCTTACTTAGAGAGTCTTTTTAGGAAAGGGAAGAAAATTGGCAATTATTTACTATGCTGTTATTAATGTTTCTTTTTTTCTTATAGGAATAAGAGTAGACTTTGAAATGTTGCCATATTATTTTGGCTTGGGTTCTGCGCTATGAAGTCTGATCCTGCTTTGGATGGCATTTGCTGTTTTGCATCCAGTAATCATAAATCTTGGGCTGACTCTAACAATTGTACCCCATAATGGTCAAGAAAAGGTCTTCTTAGTTTACAATATGAGACAGAACACTGTCGAATTCCACAGATCCAGTTCCCAAGAGCAGAATGGTTTTTTTTAAATCATGATTGCTGCATCATTAAAAAAAACTGTAGCAAGAGAGTCCTTAGTACTGAATTCAAAAAATCGATTTAAGGAATCAATTAATTGCTTAAAGCTATGTAGTGACTTAATCAGTTGATAGGCTTATTGAATTTTTGAGATTTTAGAGTCTGGACTTTAAGGTATGATACTCTAAATATTGATTTGAGACTGATGAAGGAATTAAGGTATTTTGCATTGGCATGAGTTATCTGAAATATAATGGGAATAAAGGTATGATTAATTCAGAGATCACTGTCCTAAGACTTTCCTCTCTCGTTTTTCCTTTTAAATCAGAGTCTAATAAATAGTGTGTTGATCAGATATTAACCAATTGTTAGCCATGCAAGCTTTTTCAGTCCTAGATGGATTGATAACACATATCAACATAGATATTCTTACTAAAATATGCCTGCATACTGATAAATTTAGGAGCGTTACATTTTTGTTATAAAGCTGAGACATCAAGGAGATGGGAACTGTTTGTTGGCTCATAATCTACAGAAGTGTTTCTCAACCTTGGCAACTTTAATATGTTTTGACTTCAACTCATGCTGACTAGAGAATTGTGGAGCTGATGTTCATGCATCTTAAAGTTGTCTGGGTGGGGGGAAAGCACTGATTTGCAGCACCACGAATCTGCTATTTTTTACTTTGGTATAAAAATTATAATCTGAAGACTCAGTTGTTGCATATTTGAGAACTCTATAAAATATAAGTTTTTCAGAGTGCTGCTGCCTTTGGCGTGCTGGTTTTAAACCATGTGACTTCACAAATAGGAAAACATGAAATACATAGCTCATTAGTTACTTTTTCCACTTAAAGCTGTCCAGATCAGAATTTAGAATAACAGAGTTGGAGGGGACATTGGAGGTCTTTTAGTCCAACCTGCTACTCAGACAGGAAGCCCTCCATCCCTTCAGACAAATGGTTATCCAACATCATCCTAAAAACGTCCAGTGTTGGAGCATTCCCAACTTCTGGAGGTAAAGCTGTTCCACATTAATTGTTCTGTCAGGAAATTTCTCCTTAGTTCTAAGTTGTTTCTCTCCTTGATTAGTTTCCACCCATTGCTTTTTGTCCTGCCCTCGGGTGCTTTGGAGTATAGCTTGACTTTCTTTGGATACTTAGAGTCCTTATTCAAAGGCCTTCCCTTTAGTCTTCCATTTTGACTCCTTTCTCTCAAATCATTAGCATTTGGCACTGCCACATGTCTTCATTGCTGCCCTCTAGATAGGACCCGGTGCACTCTTGGATGAGTGCACAAAATTGGCATAGTTGGCATGCTAGCTCATTCTTGTCTTCTTCCCCACTCCATTTTTCTTTTTGTTTTGTTTTGGAGAGGTGGGGGGGAACCAAAACTCCAACACTGTTCGGTAGAGTAGCAAAGCAACCTTTCAGACATGATACTCAATGGGCTTCAGAAGGGGACTCTGAACAGCTGGAAATTATGACAATATGGGAGCTGCTCACTGGAAATTCTCCTCAGAGCAATTTCTACCGAGCAGTGGCTGAGCCGGAACTAATCAGCTCCATGTGCTAGTACCTGCACAAGAGTTGTTCTATTGTCGAACTAAAGAGGCAGTGAAGGAGGCTTCAGATTCCATTTGGTAGCAGAAGCCCTGCCATCAAGCAATTAAATTGAACATGTTATAGTTGGTATGCATTTGTAAAGATGCTAGACTAATTGGATTGGCAAAACTAGTCATATAGGTAATATTCTCCAAACAGCTCCTCTTAGGATCAAATCTCTAGTCTCCATACTCATATTTATGAGTTCAATATTTGCTTTCTCCTGCATTCATTTGGAATTCATTGTCTTTATTAACCTTTCCACAGATCATACTGTGTGCTGGTATGCACACAAAATAGAACACAAAGAGTTATAATCAGTAGTTAAATATTACCATGGGGCCCTTGAATAAATATACATACATAGATAAAGCTAGATTAGTCATAAACACTTATTTATTTTGGAAATACCTGTGGAAAATATCTACTGATATCAGCCTAGCTCTAATCAGCAATTATATATAACTACAAAGACACAATTGCTATCTAGCACAGAGATATGCTTTGACAATATTCCTTACTATATCTATAAAACAGTTTACAAACACTCTGATGAATCATTAAAGTTGAATTTCTTTCTCTTCCAGTCTTAAGTAGGAAAAAAAGAGCTTGTTTTCAGTTCAGCCTATCTTAAAAACCCTTGTTTTTATATAATTGTATGGAAAATTACTTCAATTCTCTGACCACATATAGTCGTGTTAATATGAGCGGGAGTAAAGAGATAAAGAAGTATATCACCAAATACATCATTGTTCTGTATTCTATGATGTAACACACTTAGTGGTCATAGTATAAACATATAATACTAATATATTTGGGCATAACCAGCAAATCCAAGTCACTCAGAGGTGCTTTAGGTTGAAAAGAAATAGAGTTAGGCAAATTCCACTCTTTATAGGCCTTGAGCAGAGGTGGGGAGCAATGGACCTTTTACAACTTGTGGACTTCAACTCCCAGAATACCTGAGCCAGCATGAGAGTTGAAGTCCACAAGTTGTAAAAGGGCCATAGGTCTCCATTCTAGAGCACAGGTGTCAAACCTGTGGTGTCACATTGCCATCATGTGATGTATCACAGAGTTTTTCCCTTTGTGGAACTGCGGTGGCCATGGCCTGTGTGCAACACAACTGGCCCATGGGCTGCCAGTTTGATACCTCTGGTTTGTAGCATTTCCCCATCTCTAGGAATACTTGTTCTCCACATAATTCTGCTAAAATATCTCTTTTGTTGGGCAGATTTTTTTAAATATGTTCAAGAATGCAAAGAAAAATAAGGTTCTGATCTTCGGTAAGAATGTCTCAAAGCAGTTTTGTAGCCAACAAGAAACGTGTGGCACTTCCTTCTTGAAACCCTCTCAAGTTTTGTTTTTTTTAAATCTACTGAAAATCACTTATCAAAGCCTGTAACAACTGCCCTACATGGTCTCTTTAGCCCATCACACAGCAGTTGACTCTCAAGTACAACATAAAGGAATGTACACAAATATATTCAAATCTGTGTAATTTGTAAAGGTCACACAATTCAGCTTTTGTTGAATTAGCATTTATTTGGCAGAATGATTTTATTTCTCTCTCATACACAGAGGCCTTAACAAAACACATACGACATTTAACTATCAGTTTTCTCGGAGCAGCTGAAAACAATCAACAAGACAATGAGAAATAAACACTGATAATTATAAATGTTCAGTGCTATGATGGGTTCAAATTTCCAGCCTGTTGCTTTCTGCTGGTAATAAGAAAATAAATCTGTACTCTGACTTGGAGTGTAAATAATGCTGGGTAAACGAATTCCTTGTCCTCTAACACTTATTTCCCCCCAGTTGTTTGGACAGCTCACAGCAGTTGCCATCAGAGTCAATCCTAACTACCATCAACCCTCTGCTTTATTTCACTTCCTGACACACAGTCTTTTGTGCTTTCCCAGATGTCCTCTGTTACACGGAGAATTCTTGAAACAGGTGCATCCATGTGCCTGGAAATGCCAGGAGAAAATCAAGGAAGTCTATCTGTTGGGAAAGAAAAGGCTTTGACATCTTTTTTAAAAAAAATCTCACAGCCAGGAACCATAACACTTATAATGATTTTTTTTTTTTTTTGCAAAACAAAAAAACTTTCTTTTTTAGGTACACAGTTTAGAGCATCTTTACTTTTTGGGACATTTCAGACAGCAGTCTGTTCAAAGAAAAACTGTAGCTGTTGTAGAATGCTTTTTAATTTTTTTTAGGAACAATTTCAGCTGTCATAATGGACTCTTCATTCTGTCGGCGATTTACTGTCAGTGCACATTGGACTGAAACAAATTGCCTTTTGACTTTCCCATTCATGACCAGCGGCATCATTGTACATAAATCTACGCAGAGATGGTACTTAGCCGGTTCGGACTGGTTCTACTGAACTGGTAGTAATGATTCTGAGTGTTTGGATCAGAGGTAGGTTCCTATAGGTTCGGACCGGTCCGCCAAGTAGGTAGTAACTTGGCCTGCCACGCCCCCGAATAGGTTCTCTTGGCAGCGCCATAGGTGCCACCATCTTGTTTTTTGTACTGCACATAGTTTTTTTAGTACTGTGCATGCGCACATCAAACCCATGCATGCACAGCGCATCCCTGAGCAAACCAGCAGTAACAGCAGCCAGAAACCACCCCTGGTTTGGATAACTGGCTAATCGCACCACCAGCTGGCCCACCCGCAGTGCCATATATATCTTGCCATCACCACATGGCCCAGGTAATCTCCGCACCTCACTTCTGTGACTCGCCTGCTCTGCTCACCAAATGTAAGCATTCTGACTGCTCACCCTTTTCCTCAGGTCAGGGCCCAGGGAGATGAACCGGTAGTGGGATTATTTGAAACCCACCACTGGATCCATGTATATGCAATAAGTCATAAATTGAGGAGTCCTCAACTTATGACCTGTTATTTAACAACTGTTTGAAGTTATTACAGCTTTGGAAAGGGTGCTTTGCAACCTGTAAATGTTTATTGAGAATCTCAATCATCCAGGTCATGGTTGTTCCAAAAGTAGGGTTTTATTTTTTTCCAAAAGGCAACTGGACTTTTCTTGATTTTTTTCCTTGAAAACATTTCGCTTCTCATCCAAGAAGCTTCTTCAGTTCTGACAGAATGCTGGGGAATAGAAGGATTTATATCCTTTGTAGTCATCTGGTCTTTAGCAGTGTGGAGGTCAATTGTTAGCTCTCTGGATGTCATTGAGGCTACTTGGGGATTTATCTGTATTCACAGGGCCACCTGAATCAGAGTGCAAATGGGTGTGGAACCTTGTGGTCTCTAGGAGTTGAAAACAACTTGAAGGCCCATAAAAAAAATCCCTTCAAAACCTTTCCTTTTCCTCAACATTTTCTGTGATTGCCTTATGGAAGGAATCTGATTATTCGAAGGGGAACTCTTAAGAGTGTAATTTTATGAATCTTTCTTTGGTAACAAAGCTCACTCAACAGAGGTATTTATTTCCAAGTAAGCTGATGTGAGAACATGTTCTCTAATGCAGCTTATTATTTTGCTCTATGGGCCATGGGGTTATTTTCCCTCAGGGCTGTGTCTTGTTTTTTTTGTTTTTTTTAAAATGTGTTGAACCTTATATCCTATTTGTGAACATGCTGGAATTACCGAGACAGTGTTTTGGAGAAGAAACCCATTTATCCCAGCATTATTTACACAGCAAGTAATTAACTTGCCAGTATGGATCTGTATATCATATTTTGCACAGTCAGCCAAGAAATTGCTCAGACGTTGAGTCGGTGCCAAGCCTATTGGTGCTTTCATAGACAGAGAAGCAACAGTAATGAAACCTAAAACCAGGCAGCTTAGCTTATGTCAGACCAAGGAATGGGAAAAAAGCACCAAGGAATGGAGAAGAATGTATCCCTGCCAATTGTACGAAGCTTTAAGATGCTCACGCTTGCAAGGAAATCTTTTTAATGGCTGACATTATGATTTTTTTTAAACTGTCATTCTTTTTTTTTTAATTGAATCCAAATTGACTTAAATAAGTTGCATTTTTTTTCTTCAAGAAAATCTCAAAAGGTTTTTTTAATGTTCTGTGTTTCTAGCTAAATCTCTTCTCACTATAGATATTATCCTGGATGTTCGTCACACATATTTCCACGTATATGTGATTCCCTTCACATATATATATATGAAGCACATATATATATATCTGCTACAGATACAGTTATATAACATGCATAGTGCATCTGTCTCCTTAGGCTGGTTTCATGCTAGGAGTGGTAGTCCTTGACTTACAACCATTCCTTTAGTGACCGTTCAAAGTTACCACAGCTCTGAAAAAAGTGGCCTATGACCGCTTTTCAACCTCAACTGTTGCAATCCTTGTGGCCATGTGATCAAAATGCAGATGCTTGGCAACTGGCATATATTTGTGACAGTTGCAGTTTCCTGGGATCACCTGCAAGCCAAGTCAATGGGGAGGCAACAATTAACAATTGTATTACTAGCTTAACAACTGCAGTGCTTCATTTAACTGTGACAAGAAAGGTCATAAAATAGGGCAAGATTCACTTAACTTAGCAACTGAAATTTTGGACTCAATTGTGGTCATCATTCGAGGACTGCCTGTGATGCTACTTTGTTATCTATAGTCTGACTAGCCATGATAGCCAGTCCTTTGAAGTGGGTTAGTTCTAGGCATGAGAAAATCAGTATTGGACACAAATAATGAAGTGCTTACTGCAGAATAGCTGGCACATTACTGAAACCAATGCGGCAATGCAAACTCAGCATAAGATAGCATACGGCACATCATGAAGGAGGTCTGACTTCCATATATGTCTTCAGATTTTCACACCCACATGATCAAACTCAGAAATTGAAGAATGCCATTTAGACTGACAGAATGGAATTGCCGTTTACTGACCTGCCCGAAACCATATTTTGGGTTCATCACGAACCTGAAAATTCTAACTCCTTGATGTTCAATAACCGCCTGAGTGCTTTTCAACAATCTTGGTCTCCATGTTTTCTACTCCCTATCTTAGGTATAATCTTTGCAGGGTGAAATTGGGAAAGCACCTTTTCTCAATTATATCTTGTGCAGAAGCTGGCACTGAAGACTTGCTGTTCTCCAAGGTCTCCAAACATGTTAAATTGTTCTAACCTCTAAATTCTGTTGGCAGTTCTGCCCCATCTCTAGCAGAAATAATAATAGTGGTGGTGGCAATGTTGATAGTGATGGTTAGGTAGAACAGGAGAAGAGGAGAACATGTAAAAATGCAAGTAGAAAAAATAGGAACCACTTTTGCTGGGAAGGTAACAGCATTCTGGGCACCTTTGGCATTTAGTCATGCCAGCCACATGACCACGGAGACGTCTTTGGACAGCGCTGGCTCTTTGGCTTTGAAATGGAGATCAGCACCGACCAATAGAGTTGGGAATGTCTAGCACATATGTGCGAGGGGAACCTTTACCTTTAACATGATATTATTTTCAATGTGATTTCAGCCATAGCTGACTGGTTATGGGTGCATTCGTTTTCTCCTAGTTATAGGTGCCTCAAGTTTTTCTTCGGTTATGCCACTATTATGTGACCTGCACTAACACCCAATATGGCTCTAGTTGCCATTCAAAGTACTGATCATCACCATGCATGGCTCAAAACCAAGTTATGTGGGATCAACTACATGCAAGAGTCCCTGGATGCCCCACAAGATCTGACAGGATGGGTGTACTCCAGGACCCCTCTATTAAACAAAGTCATCTTATGAGATGAAGAATGATATTTTGTCTATCAAGGTACTTATTCTATGAATCAGTCTCCATCCCCTGAGATTCAGAAAGCTTGTCCTTCTTGGTTTTCTGGAAGCCTGAGAAAATCTGACTTTCCCCCCGGGTTGCATTGTACTCATTGTCAAGAGCATAGAGGCACTTCCAGGTTGAAAAGATTAACTAATGACATCATGTTGCCTGGGCGATGCCCAGTTGGGGGCTCCTTTCTCCAGCAGCAGCTGGAGTGAAGTGAGGAGTTCACCTTGCTCCAAGGCAGCACTTGGGTCTTGGACTTGCTGTTTGTCCAACCAGTGTCCTAACCATGCAAGACACCGTCCTCCATTTTACCCATTAGTTCAGCCCAATATAGCTGTGATATCAGAGGTGGCATTCTACCGATTCAGACTAGTTTGCAGAAATTGCGGGTGGCCCCAGCCACCTGCCCCTCTATGGCATCCCATTTAGGCTCTTTTTTTAACACAAAGCACAGGCATGAAAGCCAGAGTGCATGTGCAGATGTGCACGCTCACATTTGCAAACCGGTAGAGAAGGTAAGTGTGGTATGCATTTGAATGTTATACCACCTGGATTATTGCACTATGACTATCTTAATTCTTTGGCTTCTGTTAATAATTGAGGTATTATTATTATTATAGTTTGTTATTGTTAGCTGCCCAGGATGTTTATGTAAGATGGCAGCCATATATATTTTCTAAATGAAGAAATAATAGATATGTTCTCTTTGCTTAACATTGTACATCTCTCAGTCCTTTGGCAGTCTTGGAGCGTGATGTTATAAATACTGCAAAGTAAACATATTCAAATAATTTTATAAGCGACAATCACAGCAATAAATTAAACTTGGAGGCCACCTGACTCTCAATCTCTCGGCATGGCTACAGCAGTAATCCTCTATGTATTCCAGACTTTGCTTAAATAGAAATATCTATGATTATTACAAACAATTCCCAAGCTTGCATTATTTCTTTCTCTGCTATAAAATTTTAATAAATAAAATAAAATCTTCCTCCAAATCATCTAAATGCGTATTTTGTCTATTTAATATTTTGCAAGTTGTCAAGTGCTGCAGTTGCAACTGATATAGCTTACAAATTGGACTAAATAAAATGATAACATGGAAGTTCACTCTAATTTCCATCTTCGGTCAATTCAGTCCAGGAAACTAACTACCATCTGTTAGTACTGTATGTTCTTTATGGGGTGGGGGGAGGATCTCAAGTTGGCTGAGAAATGAGTACTGTTTGCATTAATATTTTTTAATTCATTAAGAGAAAGAAATGTTCTCCAGGGCAGGGGTCCCCAACCCCTGATGCATGGATTGGTACTGGTCCACGGTATGTCAAAAACTGGGCCTTGCAAAAGTTGACAGAATTTTGAAAAGTCCAGTGAAAAGTCTGGGTTCTACTGAATCATTTTGATCTCCTACTAAATCAAATCCATTCTGATCATCAGTAAATGCAGGATTTAGAAAAGAAGGTTGAAAATCTAGAGATTTTAAAGCCATACTCCAGGTTGAAATGAAAAAAAAGTAAATGTCCTGCTAACTATTTCTTCCTCTTCTGAAATCAATATCATGGTTTCCGCCTTAGCTTTCTGCTTGCAAATGAGCTATTCTCAATAGCCCAATCAAAGTTTTAGGGAGGTGATCTCTATGTTAGTGGGAGGAGAAGACATCAATTACGGAAAGATTGAAAACATGTGGGCTGCTCTGGAAAGATCTCATATATAATATAAGAAAATGAGGAAAAATGGTTGGGGTGTTTCTTACTCTAAACCAGTGGGTTTAAAAAAAAGAAATGGCCAATTTAAGACTGTAGACTTCAACTCCCAGGGTACTCCCAATTCTGGGAGTTGAAGTCCATACGTTTTAACCTGGCCAAAACATTGTTCTAAACTAGTGCTACTTTCAAAGTCAAGAAGAAAAATGCAATGCCAGCTGTAATTGAGGTTGGAGTGGGTGGTAAAGGAATAGACAGGGCTAGATCAATCCATAAAAAATTAATATGATAGACTTCAGGTGTCATGAAATGCTGGCAAACTATTGATTTTCGAACTGCTAGGTGGATAGGATCTGGGACAAATAACAGGAGCTCACTCTGTTATGCAGCAGTAGGGATTCGAACCACCAAACTGCTGACCTTTCTGATTGACAAACACAACATCTTAGGCACTGAGCCACTTTATCCCTATCATGGTAGGCATGATTAAATTGTCTTTACTATATTATAATTTCTAGACTTGACCCGTTTTGTTTCTGAAGCTTTTTTCTTTACAACGGCTGTTTCCATGTACTATAATAAAGCAATAAAAATTAATAAAAATTAAAAAAAGAAACAAGAGTGGAGAATATTTGACAATGCAAAATGAACGGTTGTTTTCCTTCAGATCATGACTGTAATCCTTTGTTTCCGTCAATTGTATATTGCCCTTTTTAAAACTACATTTAGCAAGCAGTAAGCTTTTAACTGATTTAGATTGAAATCAATGATCTTAAGGCAGTTAGGGAGAAATTCACACAACGTTCAGCCCTTGCTCAAATGTTCATTGAGGCTATTTCAGTCAGCAGTATCCTGACTATCCAACCATCTACCAACTCCTTAGTTTCCAATTTCAGAAGTTATTGTTTTGTTGAGCCAAATTACTTAGGGAAAATGTAGTCTACGGAAGCAGGACAAAATAAGACTGCAAATGCTTTGCCTATACATTGAATAACTTCTGATAGCTCTCTTTCCAGAATTATATCATTTCATTTCATTTCGTTCCTGTTCCCCGAGAAGTGCTGCTTACTCAGTGTAGCAGTTCCAGACAGTGGTTGGACATGAGTGAAGTATTCTACCTAGAAGAAAAGATTAAAGTGCTTTTCTCTTTATGTCTTAAAAACTCCAGGCAAGAGGGACCTTTTATTTTAGGTGTAGAGTAATCATGAGCACTAAACTTACTCATACATAGTCACTCAACTAATATTTATGCATATAATGAATTCATAGCCTGTGGGATCTTCCATGAATATGGGCAAAAGGGAAAGAAGTGCAGAATATGAAATAAAATGTTCCCTGGTTGAAGGAGAAAAACATTATTCATAGCGTAAATTCAGATTTAATATACAGTTAATGAGGGCAAACATAAGTGGTAGAAGCTTGAGTAATCTACCATTGCCGATTCAAGGTTCCTGAAGAAGATCTTTTTAATCTTTACAAGCTCTTGTGAAATGTACAAAAAGCTTTCTCTAAATTCCAAAATGCCGCATTCCTCATTCAAACATTCTCATCTATTCAGGTCAGGGAAAATAGTAATATTTAAGAATGCTTCACAATTTGCCTGAATAATAATAATAATTTGTGAGAGTTCAAGTGGTTTTCGCTAATGGCATTGTCACCTTACACCTACTGTGTTTTCCCAAAAATAAGACAGTGTCTTATTTTCTTTTGACCCCCCCGAAATACATGCTTGGCCTTATTTTCAGGGAGGTCTTATTATTTTTGAGGTACAGGAGGGGGCAAGCGTGGTCACCTCATGGCTGCTGTTGTGTTGCAATATTTTCAGGGAGGGCTTATTTTGTGGGGAGAGCTTATTTTAGTGCAAGTGCTCAAAAGCCCGATTGGGCTTATTATCCAGGGAGGTCTTATTTCAAGAAAACAGGGTAGATAAGGTCTAGAGGAATTCAAGAGGGGTTGTATTTAGTCCATTTATGACTACATAGTGATTCTAGACTGATTCCTCTTTTGATTCTGCCCTCGGGTTCTCTTATATTATCTTTGGCATCATCTTTTTGCAGTCTGTCCAAAAATAACTAATAGGAAATCTAGATGGTCCAAAAGGTGTTTTTTTTTAAAGAAAATATGCTGGAAGTAATGGTTACTGCTAACTGTTTTGTATACTAATGCTTAGGTATTTGTTTTTTATTTGGTTTGGTTATTTTTATTCTTATCATTTTTTGTCATTTATAAGCCTCTCAGAGCCTTGTTGGAATCAAGTGAGTTATTAGTGATTAGTGATTATAGCTTTATTGATTAGCCTATAGGCCCGTGATGGCAAACCTGTGGCACGGGTGGCACAGGTGGCACGTGAAGCCATTTGTCAGGGCATGTGAGGTGTTGCCCTGTCAGGTGGCCAGCACACATATGCACACTTGCCAGCTGACTTCAGTCTTATTTTAAGGCCATTTTTCATCCTACGGGCAAACCGGAAATTTTGGAACAGGCTTCCAGTTTGCTCATAGGGCCAGTTTTTCACACTCCAGAGGCTACAGGGAAGCTCCTGAAACCTCCAGAGAGCCTCGGGGAGGTGGGGGCAGGAGAGGCTGTTTTCACCCTCCCCAGGCTCCTATAAAGCCTCTGGAGCCTGGGGAGGGCAGAAAAAACACGCCAAAAATGGGGGGAGCATTGGTTGTGTGCGCATGCACACTGGGATCATGCGCATAGCATTATGGGTGTGGCATGCCATGTTATTTTAGTTTAGCTAGTTTTAATGGGGAATTTTAGCACAGGTTTAGGTTTAATTTGTTTTTTAAAATGTCTGTATATATTTATTGTTTTTTATTCTTCCTGTGCACCGCCCCGAGTCCCTATGGGGAGAGGGAGCGGTTTATAAGTATTAAATTATTATTATTATTATTATTATTATGCCTGCGCCTATTAGTTTTGCCATTGCTGCTATAGGCCATATCAAAGCACGTGAATTACAGATAGCAACAATGCTTATACAAAATAATGAAATAAAAATCCATTAAAGAAAACAAGCTTCCTCTCCTGTAGAGGAGAATTAGAGAACCTGCCTTTAATCTGAAACCAAGCATTGCTAGCTAGTCTTACTTTGAGATCTACAGGAATTAATAAATGAAGTTCCAGAACAATTTGTCCAATGCAAAATACATGAGGGTTAGATGCAATGGCCCATGCTACTACAATTGAAAATTAGAAAGGAAGATTATAACATTATGTATACTTAATCAAGAGGTTTAATCCACAGCTGCATGTTATTATTTTTAGCCTGGGGGTTTAATCTACCCTAAGACTAAAACGTCTTTCCTTAAGACTGTGTATGGAGATCTTAAGCCTTCTACCGTAAGTAGGTATCATGGGACATTCTCAAGTGCCTTATTAAAATATGTGGCAGTCATGATGGAAGAAGTCAGAGGCCTCTCCACTGCAGAGAGCAAAGAACAAGAGGATTAATGCTGCCCTGGGTGCTTCCTGGAAAAACTGTGGTCGTGAATTAGCCCCCATTCTGGATGCTGCAGTCTTAGGAAGTGAGTAAGGGCTATGGATGATTAAAACAGCTGTTGTAATTTTTTCCCTTCAATCAATCAATCTATCTTTATTACGGCCATGGACCAGTACCCCAAACAAAAGCATTAATAGCAATAAGAATAGTAGTAAAACAAAACCATAAATCAAAGGCAGGCGGAACCAAATATTCCAGTTAGTGGTGGATTATCAGTGGGCACTTAAAATTTGCCTGATTTTACACGTGGCATAGCAAAATTTGGCCACGTTCAAAGAAACGACTTTATACTGATCTCACAGCAGTGGTTGCACATAAAAAAGAGCAGGTTGATACAGGAATCAAATTAACCTATAGGGTTGCAGGCTCCTTTTCATTGGATGAGCCTAAGTGCAGATTCTCCTGCCAACCTAGCAGTTCGAAAGCATGTAAAAATGCAAGCAGAAAAATAGGAACCACCTTTGGTGGGAAGGTAACAGCATTCCGTGCACCTTCAGCATTTAGTTATGCCAGTCACATGACCATGGAGATGTCTTTCTACAGCACTGGCTCTTCAGCTTTGAAAGAGAGAGGAGCACCGCCCCCTGGGGTCACAAACCAGTAGTACATATGTGCAAGGGGAAGCTTTACCTTTAAGTGCAGATTAGACAGCCAACTATGTTCCTGTCCAGGATAATTTAATCTGAATTACTGCACCAAGAAGGGAACCTTGGACTCGATGGGATAAACTCTGTGGTTTTAGTTAAAAAAAAAATAGAGAGTTCACAGAAAAATGCATCTGCCATTGCTATTGAAAGCTGAACAGAGTGCTAGGCAGAAGATTCATGTATCTGTTTCACCGAGGGCTTGTCACCACTGCTTCATACTTACATGAAAGGCTTTTAAAACATTTAACCACTTTTCACAAGCCACAAATCAAGACTAGATTGCTGATGATTTCTACTTTTCCACTCAGGTTTACTAGAGGGTGTTGTGACACAACCATATACTTATCCTCCTGTCTCAGCTGATCAGGAAGAGAAACTGGTGGCTTTGTGGCTAAGGCTTCTGCCTAACATGTAATACAGCCCCGGTTCGAATCCCAGTAAGGGTATGGCTAGCTGATGAGAGCTAAATAGCTCGAAATAGATCTATCCTAGTCTCCCTGATTTATTTATTGATCAGCTGAAAAACCTAACGTGTGTGTGTGTGTGTGTGTGTGTGTGTGTGTGTGCATACAGAAAGACACAATTAGAAATCCAGCCATCATATTTCTTTCCTGAATACAATTTCCCCCTAGAAATGCACAACACCCCAAAAGTTGCTTCACACTAAACGTTTCCACAAACCAAGTTTATTGAACTACTAAATTACAGGCACTCAATATGACAAGATGACTGCTTCCCTGCATTTGCAATGCAAACAAATTGATGAATTGAAATGGCAAGCCAGCAAATATTTTGACTCTTATTTATGAGATGGAATAGAAGAAGCTCGAGAAGAAGCAATTGGTGTTGGAGAGGAGGGGAGCAGAGCTGGAATGCAGGACCCCAGAGAGAAAAAGACGCTGAATCTTAGGAGGGGGAAAAATTAAATGCCTCTGTCAGCCTAAAAAAAAAAAAAAGAGAAACTGACTTGCTTATTATTTTGTGCTTATTCCTTTTTGGGAGCTTTATCTCAAACTATAACTTACAAGAGCAATTAGAAACAAATGGTGCCCAGCATGAATACTTCTCTGTGGATTCCCAGGCTTGATTGTCTTCATTTTGGCTCTTATATCAGCAGCATGATGCATTGCCCATTGGAAACCAGCACGACGGGTTGAGTAGAAAATGCAAACCCTGCCGTGATTTAAGCCTGTGCCTGGTTTTGTGTGTTCCGTAGGGGGACCTGAAACGTGGGCCATGGTGTCAGCCTGGCCAAATAAATGGTTTTCGCCTACAAAGCCTGAGCTGTTATTAGCTAGAGTATCCTGTCATTTGGAGCAAAAAGGAGGAGACGCAAATAATTTCCCAGAATAATCCAGAGAATTACCATACGCCTCTAATATTGATCGCCTGGGAAATAATTTAAAAGAGCGTTTTAGAATATCTTCCATTTTCTAATAGGAGCCTTTGGATTTCAACAGTTTGAAAAGAAGAGAGCGATTGTGGTTTAGAAAACTAATTAGAAAAACTGGGGGGGGAGAATGAAACGGGGGGAAAAATGAAATGAAATAAATCAGACGGGGGTGGAAGTGTGTGTTTGTGTGTGTGTGCGTGTGGAAGCGTGTGTGCACGTCCATATAGAACAATCAACGTTTGGAATGGAAGGCACTCTCTCTCTCTTACCTAAGCCTCTGCCTTTCCACTTCTTTGTTTTCCATTGTCTTTGTTCCTCATCTAAACACTAATTAGCTGAGTATTTTTCTTTCTGATTTTTGGTTTTTTTAATGTCCCATACAATGGGTGAATTCTGTCTAACTCAACAGCAGGGGTTCTGCAGTAATAATTCGCATAGGAGTGTCGATGATTACAATCCTTTCATTCCCATAGTACCAAAAGAAAAATACGGATGAAGTTTACACAGAACTTACACGTAGTCGCCAGACATGAAAAAGCTTTTGAAAAACAATGTCAACCCCAAACTTCTAATAAATAAATAAATAACCTTAGAAAGGTTAATATTTGTTAGCAAAATACACGGCATCTTCATTTCAGGTACGTTGCAAAGCTGTTTGAGCCCAGCATATTTATTATGCCTCAAATGATGTTTGAAAAAGCATCCTAGAAAAGTATTGAAGAATGCAAAAATGGCTTTCTGAAAGGCTAATTCACTAGTTGTTGTTGTTTTTAATCCAGTCACAGATAATCAGGAAAAGGTTCACAGTCATTCAGAGGTTGGAAAGAATTTGGCATGAGCTTCCTTGAGAGTTTTAATCAGATCAAGTATATACATAGCAGTGTTCCAATATTTCAGGGGTTTTCACAAAGAAGAGGGAGTCAAGCTATTCTCCAAAGCATCTGAGGGCAGGACAAGAAGCAATGGAGGGAAACCAATCAAGGAGAGAAGCAACCTAGAATTAAGAAGAAATTTCCTAACAGGGAGGATGCAATTAATCAGTGAAACAGCTTACCTCCAGAAGTTGTGAATGCGCCAACATTGGAAGGTTTTAAGAAGAAATTGGATAACATTTGTCTGAAATGGTATAGGGCAGGGGTATCAAACTCACAGCATCACATTGTCATCATGTGATATATCGTGACTTCTTTCCCCTTCACTAAAATGGGGTGGGGTGGTCAGCGCATGATGCATCCAGCCTGCGGGCCTCGAGTTTGACACCCCTGGTAAAGGGTTTCCTGCCTGAGCAGGGGGTTAGACTAGAAGACCTTCAAGGTCCCTTCCAACTCTGTTATTCTATTCTTATTCTAATATTCAAGCATTAATTTGGAGCTCAAATAGAAATGCAAAAATCTGAAACCCATCAAAATTAATAGCACTGACTCCTGGCCAGCTGGGTGCAAGATTGCAGGTTTATCCGTGCATCTTCTTCTGACTTACTCAAAAGTCCATCTCACTATTTTCCGAGATGCTTATGCCCAGGTTGCTAATGTTTAGAATAGTTGTTTATATGTTGCACAACTCAGTGTGTTGAACTTTCTTAGGTTAAGACCTACACTTTAGGCAGGGCAGGGGTGAATCTCAAAAAGTAGATAGTCATGAAAGAAATGGGATGCCATGTCAACTTGATGTCATTTCAAAGTACATGGCTTATGGTCCCAGGTCTCCTGGAAACAGTAGCATTAAACCCATCTCAAAAAGCCAGGAAGGATCACAGCTGGTTACTATTGGAACAGAAGACCACTGGGAAATTCCAAAGCTGTGGCCAAGACAAGGCAAATCAATCAGATAAATAGATTAACAGAGTTGGAAGGGACCTTATAGGTCATCTAGTCCAACCACCACCCCCGCTCAAGCAGGAGACCCTACAACATTTCTGACAAATGGCAGTCCAGTCTTTTCTTGAAAGTCTCAAGTGATAAAGCTCCCACAACCTCTGAGGGCAAGCTCTTCAATTGGTTGATTGTTCTTACTGTCAGAAAGTTCCTCCTTATTTCTATGTTGAATCTCTCCTTGATCAGTTTCCATCCATTGTTCCTTGTCTGGCCTTCAGGTGCTTTGGAAAATAGCTTGACTCCCTCCTCTCAGTGGCAGCCCCTCAAATATTGGAAGACTGCTATCATGTCTCTCCTGGTCCTTCTCTTCACTAGACTAGTCATGCCCAGATCCTGTAACCGTTCTTCATGTTTTAGTCTCCAGTCCCCTAATCATTCTGGTTGCTCTTCTCTGCACTTTTTTTTATAGTTTTAATAGTGTGGTCACCAAAACTGCATGCAGTACTCTAGGTGTGGTCTTACTAGGTCTTTATACAATCAATCAATCAGAATAGAATTTGAACGGACCTTAGATGTCTTCTAATCTAACCCTCTCCTCAAGCAGGAGACACTTCACCATTTCTGACAAGAGGCTGTTCAGTCTCTTCTTAAAAATCTACAATGATGAAAACATCCACAACTTCTGAATCACTTTTGCTAATACAGATTTTACACTTTTTAGCAACAGTGATTTTTTAGCTTTTCAGTGTTATTATTTTTCTATGAGTCATATTTTTTAAAATATACTTTGGCATCAATTTTTCAAGGACTTTTGTGGATTGCAAACAAAGCCCGTGCCTTCCTGCCATATTTATCAGCTGAAAGTACCAGTGAATTTAAGAGTGTTTGCATTTGAAGAGACATGTTAACTGCTCAGTTAATGAAATGTTGTTTGACTAAAATATAGCTTAGAAACAACATTTAAAGAAAGGCATTTCTATTAGTGTGGACTTTATTTCGTTAGTGCCAAAGATGTTTGCCTTGTATATGTGATTAAAAATAAACATCCCTAAGAGAAAGCAATGCTCAGCAACAGGATTTAGATATTGTACTCCCTGGATTTTGTTTGCTTCTAGTTAAATAGTCTTCCTTTGAGTTTTTCAAATAAGAGGTGACAAAATTGTGAACTGTTATTTTCACTAACTACATATGAATTAGCTTTTATAATTTGTAGGACAGCATTTATTTCCACAATTCTGGGATCATATACCGTTCTTTCAAGAGAAGAGGAAAAAGTGCTGCCATTTTATTATTTCCACCCCAAAAATGTTCAAAACATTTATTGAAATGCAATGCTTGCCTGGAAAAATGTGGAATGATTGGAAAATATCGTAAAATATCCTCTTGCCTTCAAAATTCTGTGGCAGAAAACATGTAGAGATTTGACTCAGTTCCAGCAATTCTATGATACAGAATGGTATTTTCCTATTCATAAATGGATAAAATGAAACAGAATGCAGATGATATTATTATCAGAAAGCTGACTGCCAATTTGTCATTATATTAAACTAGACGAGGGATGGCATTTGATTTCATATTAGATGCTGAAATGAATTTTCTCTTTCAGTGATCAGACTTGCACAAATTTTACACTGCTGTAATTTCGTTTGTAGCCAGTAAAACATTTGAGGGGAGGCGGAATACAATTTAACAAAAGCAGCAAATGCATCTTGATTGTTTAAGACTAAGTTATTTCAACTAACTGGATGCATAACAGTTAATCAGCTGTGTGAAAATAATAGAAATACTTCCAAATATAAGAATAGTAAGAAATGGTAAGAAGATACATAAGCTTGTCCGGAGGTGATACATCTTATTAGCTCAGGAAGACTCATTGTTCATGAAATGGAGTAAATCCTTAGCCTTGGTGAGAGAATATGGAAGGCAAGAGATCAAAGCTAGACAATCTATCATTCAACAAACATACTATTATTACTAGCACTACATTACTACTAGGGTACCAATCTTAGCAATACAAACTTAATGCATCTCAGAAGCTTAGAATTTCAACTAAGTTTAACAGAATAACAGAATTGGAAGTGACCTTGAAGGTCTTCTAGTCCAACTCTCTACTCAGACAGGAAACCCCATATCATTTCCAGCAAATGGTTGTCTAGTGTCTTTTTAAAAACTTCCAGAGTTGGAGCACCCACAATTTCTGGAGGCAAGTCGTTCCACTCATTAATCGTTCTCACTGTCAGGAAATTTCTCAGTAATTCTAGGTTGCTTCTCTCCTTGATTAGCTTCCATCCATTGTTTCTTGTCCTAACCTCAGGTGCTTTGGAGGATAGCCCCTGAGATATTGGAACACTGCTATCATGTCACCCCCTAGCCCAGTGGTAGTCAACCTGGTCCTTACTGCCCACTAGCGGGCATTTCAGCTTTCATGGCGGGCGGTAGGGGTTTTGTCCAATACTGAAACACTTTCCTTTTTTAAATTTAATTGAGTTCCCTACTTTATAAATCACCATTACTGTGGAACCGGTGGGTGGTTAGAAAGTTTTACTACTAACAGAAATACAAAAGTGGGTGGTAGATATAAAAAGGTTGACTACCCCTTACTTAGCCCTTATTTTCTATAAACTAGACATACGCAATTCCACAACCGTTCTTTATATTTTTAACCTCCAATCCAGTGGTGGGGTTTCACATTTTTTAGAACCTACTCTGTAGGTGTGGCCTATTTTGTGGGCGTGGCTTGGCAGTCATGTGACAGGGTGGGAGTGGCCACCTTTTAAAATGTGGTGAAACTCATTTAACAATGTTCTTGCTTAGCAACCAAAATTTTGGACTCAATTGTGATGATAAATTCTTTCTTTCTTTCTTTCTTTCTTTCTTTCTTTCTTTCTTTCTTTCTTTCATTCATTCTTTCCTTTCTTCCTTCCTTTCCTTTCCTTTCCTTCCCTTTGGGTCACTGGCAGCGGCGGGCCAGATTTACTTCCAGGTACGCCAGTGGAACCCCCTCTCACCGGTTCTCTAAATTTCACCAACCGGCTCTCGCGAGTAGGTGCGAGCCTGCAGAAACCCACCACTGCTCCAATCTCCTAATGATCTTGTTCTTCTTCTTTGTACTCTTTCTAGAGTCTCAACATCTTTTACATCGTGGTGATGTAAAAAAGTTTAGGCCTCATCAATTTTATTAAAAACACCCTGTTAGTTAAACACATTCACATTTTTTAAAAGAAATGCAGCTATATACTTAGATCTTTTTATTATTATTATTATTATTATTATTATTATTATTATTATTATTATTATTATTATTATTATTATTATTATTATTATTATTATTATTATCAAGCATCTTTATTAAAAGTGTTCCTAGGCAATCTAATGCTTTTCAAGATCAGGATGCTGAACCCTTACCTATAAAACTACACCTTCTGGAGAGTCCTTCTGTTTCAACGTCTCCCTTCAAGCTTTCAGAATAGTCGTCCTAAAAATATTCTGCCCAAGGTAACTAATTCATTCAAATAAATCACATGGTGAGTTTTAAAAAGGAGGTCAGCAGCAGGGTAGTTAGACCAAGTATACATTGGGGCTGTGTCTGTTCTCTAATTTGCCTGTGGATAATTTGATTTTTGTTTGTTTGTATTATTTTTTTGTTTTAGCAGGCTGCATTTCCCACTGCTCTTATAAGCGCAAATAATTGCTCTCATTTTTTAAAAGGAACGAAAGCGGGAGATAACCCCCTAGAAAGCTGAGCCACTGTGCTAGCTACAAAAATTAATATTGAATACTCCTAAGTAAAAGTTGCTACTGATAAAGACAGTAATATGAAAGCTGTAAATAATGGGCCTATTTACATGGACTCTGGGCAAACTTTGTGAGTTGTTTTCTTGTCTAGTAAACTTTCAAGGTTGGAATTCTATCATACAAAGATAATATATTCACCATACATCTATACGGACAAGGCAGACAACGATAACCTGCGAGTGACTTAAACTCAACTATACAAGCAACACAGCAAGAATGGTGCAGCTAAATAATTTGTATTTATTTATTCATTGGGTAGAGCTGCCCATCTCACCTGAGTAAATTTGAGCAACTCCCAACAATTAAAATGGCATCCAAAACAAAAAGTCAATCAATAACACTATACATATAAACAAATTAAAAACACAAAAAATAACAATCAACAACAGGATCCAATAAATATATCATGTTGAATATAAGTAGTCAAGAAACTTTCTGCTACTACCAGTTGTCCAAGTCATACCTTCAGGACTTCCTGAAGGCCAGCAGAGTCACATCTAATATAAGCTATGGGGAATGATGTTCCAAGGGAAAGGCACTAAAGCAAAATAAAAAATAAAAAATGGGGGGAGGGGGAGGGTTTATCAGCTAACACTCCTTTTTAGGAAGGATCAATAACATGCCTCCCTTACTACACTTGATAGAGCAGAGCAGAGCACAATTCAATGTGCTGGCAATGATCTATAAATCCCTATATGATGTGGGATTGGAACATTTAAGGGAGCTCCTCTCCCTACGGCAGGGATGTCCAAACTTGGGAACTTTAAGACTTGTGGACTTCAACTCCCAGAATTCCCCAGCCAGCAATCTTGGAAACCATAGCTGGCTGGGGAATTCTGGGAGTTGAAGTCCACAAGTCTTAAAGTTCCCAAGTTTGGACATCCCTGCCGTAGGGAGAGGAGCTCCCTTAAATGTTCCAGTCCCACATCATACAGGGCTTTATAGATCATTGCCAGCACATTGAATTGAACCCACAACAGAGGTGGGTTGCTGCCGGTTCAGCCCAGTTCGGCTGAACCAGTAATGGAATTCAGGCCTGGGTTGCAGAACTGGCAGCAACCCAGACCTGCCACGCCCCTGAACCAGTTCCCTCGTCGCTGCTGGATGCTGCCATTTTGTTTTTATAGCGACTGCACTTGCACAGTTCACTGTAAATTGTTCTACGCATGCGCAAAGAACAATTTACACTGAACAGCACACGTGTTCGCAGCCCAGGTCTGGCGCACACACACACACAAGAGTTGCGAATTGGTAGTAAGACTGGCAGCAACCCACACCTGACCCAGAAGCATACTGGTAACTGATGCAGCTTGGGCTGTATCACAGCTGTAATATTTGCTGGTCAAGAAGCACACATTGCTATTGCACAGTTGCATTTTGCACCAACTGCAGCTCATGGATGATCTTCAAAGGTAGCTCCATGTAAAATACAACCCAAACCCCTACAGCCTGGAGCATTGCTTGGTTTATTGGAACAAGGACGTAAAACTGGAATAACATGATACCTTACCACCTGCATAATTTCATCCAACGGCTTCATGTAGATGTTAAACTGAAATGGAGGGGCGGAGCCCAAAGAAGGACCTCTTGTTTCCAGTCAACACTGACTGGAACTTGCCCTAGAGCAGGGGTGTCAAACTGGCATCCCAAGGGCTGAATGCATCATGTGCAGGCCATGTTCACCACAGTTCCGTGAAGGGGAAAATGTTGCAAACCATCATGTGACAGCAATCTGACACCATGACTTTGACACCCATGCCCCAGAGAGAAAGGAAGGAGACCAGTACAGTACAAGGCTACCCACCCCCAATCTTCAGAACCAATTCAGATGGGTACCAAAAGCCACTGTAAGGATGAATATACTTCTCCCATCCTGCTGACACCAATGGTCATCCAAAAGCACGACCAATATTATTTCAGTCCCATACCCATGCTGGAAACCAGACTGCAAAATAATCCATTTCATCTAGGGAAACTGTTGCATAAGTACCCTTTCAAAAATCTTCCCTAAAAAGGGAAGATTGAATACTGTATGGAAATTGCACAATGTGAAGGGATCTAGCCATAGTTTTTTGAGAAGGGGATGAACAAACACTTCCTTTTGGACTCTAAATGTAATGCTACATTTAAACATATGTATTACTTCAGTTGTAAAATCCACAGCTTGAATGGGAGTAAACTGTATCATCTTATAATGATTCCTATTCAGTTGTTAACCAGACCTCAGTTTCCAAGTCCAGGCAATGCTGGCCAGGTGTTGTCCACAGCTGAAATTAAAACAACAACAAGCTCTGCCTGATTATAGGTAAGGGTGAGATTATCTTTAAAGAAAGAGTTTTTCTGGGCAATGCTCACTGTTGCATAACCCAGAACTAGCAGATAAAAGAAAAGTAAAAGCTAAGCCATATGGCCAGGGACCACTGCATCAAGTGATCTGGCAAACATGTTTGAAATTGAATCAGGAGAGAGAGAGAGAGAGAGAAAGAGAGAGAGAGAGAGAGAGAGAGAGAGAGAGAGAGAGAGGGAGAGGGAGAGGGAGAGGGAGAGGGAGAGGGAGAGGGAGGGAGAGGGAGAGGGAGAGGGAGAGGGAGAGGGAGAGGGAGAGGGAGAGAATGTCTTTATTTTGCATTAATTCATTAATTCATAAAATATCCTTATCAATTACTGGATTAACTGCAGTTCTAATGTTGTAGCTAGTCAAAAATATGACTCAACATTTGGCATGGATTGTTATGGTATTGCCAGTGATGGATAGGTTTACTAGATATCCCAATACGTAGAGGAAGCACAGATAACTGGAAAAGAGGTCAAAAGAAGGACAGTGTTTAATATTTGTATTACATTAATTGGAGAAGGTGGAATGGAAGTAAATAAACATACATGTGAGGAATGCTAGCGCCAGCTGTTTGCCTAGTTTGCTAGTAACTGCCAGCACACTAGGCAAACAGGTTAGGTGGCAAAAGTCTTTAACCTATGTATAACTGATTAGTTTCAGTCACTTTCAGGCAGAATTGGTTAGCACTTATAAGGGAAACACTGCACCACATAGAAAAGCTGTTCAAGAAAAGATACTCAAAGATTGTAAAGCTATGCCTGTTGGGACTGAAAACCTAAGAGAGTTTATCCTTACTGAAACGTGCATAAACCTCCAAAAGAATTTTGACCTAATTATTTAGGAGCCAATGCTAAATTTCAGATTCTCTGAAGGAAAAAGATCCTCCCCCCCCACAATCTTTCCTTCAGAAATTCAAAACCAGAAGGTCAAAAACTATCCCATGTCAAACAACCCAGGAGAAACGTGACTTCTTGAAATCTTTTGGATGAAGAGACTGCAATGCATCAAAATAAGAAATCCCAAACATTTCTAATTCTCAGGCATAAAAACACTTAATTTGTGTCAGCCCGAAGCCACATTTTGGCATAGTTTAGCGATTACAAGCAAGCACGACTGTTGGAAAATAAAGAACAGCTGAATGAATAAAGCAACCATTTTCTGTTTCCCTCACTATATGTAAAGTGCTCAGATGCATTCATTTATTAATAAGGATAGTCCTAAATTAATCCAGCCAGGTTAGCCACCACACTTTCTGACATCCCTTCCTCTTTTGCAGAGTCTTTCTCATCAGGAGCCTTATAAAGGGAACCTTGAGGAAACAGCAAATTCTGTCTCTGTCCTGATTGTCTGGTCTAGGATTAAGTTTCAATACATCACAAGCCATGAAGACAACCCTGGCATTGCAATTTGTCACACTTTTTTATGTGCCATATCTCACTGTAGTGCATTCTCCCCAGTTACTGCCAGAGGCTACACATCTAGAACAAAACTCACATAGCAAGAGAGGTAAAAATCATAGCAAGTAAAATTAATAGCCGTTATTTTACCTTTCCCATTTCTAGAGACTGTGATTAGTTGTTCATCAGCTCAGCTCAGAAAGGGGCCTCCTTCTCTTGCCTGAACTTATGGAAAGTTTTATAAATCTGAACCAAGGAAAAGTAGCATAAATCTGATCCAGAGAGAAGTAGCACATGTTTTCTTGAATTAAGTGATTTAGATGATTGCCAAGAGTTGCATAAAGCAACTTTTCAGAGGGGGAGGGGGCGATTCTAGTCCTTAGGGTTTTAGATGAAAGTGCAATGCTTGGGATCCAAACTAAAAAGATACTTCAGAGCATTCAAGGACCCCCATCAACAAAGCACCATATTCTATAGTGCAGTTGTGGAACACCACACGATCCTAGCTAAGGACATGGGAGGTTTATAGAACTGAATACAATTCAGTATTGAAGTATCCCCATTTACTGCTAAGGAACTGTGATGGTGCAGTGGTTAGAATGCAATATTGCAGGCTAACTCTGCCCACTGCCAGATGTTTGATCCTCAGCAGCTCAAGGTTAATTCAGTCTTCCATTCTTCCAAGGTCAGTAAAAGGAGGACCCAGATTGTTGAAGCCAGATTGCTGACTCTGTAAACTGCTTAAACTGTAAAGCTCTGTGAAGCGGTATATAAGTCTAAGTGCTATTGCTACTCCAAAACACATTTTTTCCTTCACATCTGAAATACTGCACAGTCCTATTAGATTTTTTTTTAAATGAGATGTCCTCTTCCTGAAGACAGACTAGATCATACACTGTATAACCTCCAACATTAAAGAATCAGAAATAGGGACATAGTTGTTTCAGTGCCATAAACATGCTCCTAATTTTAATCAGTGTCAAATGGCACCAAGCAGAAACAAAAGATAATTTTAAAAGAGAAACAAGATCTGCTCTTTCTTTTTTTGAGCATTGGGGAAACAATCTTTGCCTCTTCTTACTTAAGCATCCAGTCATAAAAGCCACCTAGTTCCATGGATTTTACTTCTAAATAAACATGAATTAAAGAGGTTCTCAGACATGGCCTATTAGATTTCTCTGCATGCAAAGCTCTAAAGCATCTTCATAGCTACTAAACAGTCCATTGGTGCTGCCTTAGATTAGATCAGTGTTGCTCAATCTTGGCTGGTTTCAGATATGTGGACTCCAGTTGGAGTGTGTACATCTGAAAGCTGCCAAGGTTTTGAAGCACTGGATTGATTTCCCCATTCACTATCCAACCTGTTTTTCTCCCACAGCAATGCAAGGCACTGAACCAACATCTTGGTCATTCATTCATTTATTCATTGACTTCCCTCTTGATCATTCCTAAATACTTTGGGATGAGATGCAAGACTACCAGACTGCCTAAATGTTCTGACCAGGCTTCATTGAAAGCAAGAAGCAAAGTTTTGGTCCCAACAAAACCTCTTTTTTCCTCCCAACTGTAAATTCCTTTTATTCACAATCAGCAAGGCTTTAGCAAACAGTCTTTCAGAGGAATAGATAGATAGATAGATAGATAGATAGATAGATAGATAGATATTTATTTTTCTATACCGCGTCCTCTCCCCTGGGGGACTCGGAGCGGTGCACAGGGAAAAATTAAAACAAACATAAAATATATACATAAATAAATACAATAAAAACAGATTAAATCAACTGTCCCTGCACTAAAATCCCCATTTTTAAAATTAACATTCCCTAACCCCTGAGGTAGAGACTAACCTAGGCCGGCCAAGCAGAAGAAATGAGTTTTTAATTTCTGACGGAAGGAGCGGAGGTCCGTAGTTGTTCTAATGTCGGGGGGAAGGTCGTTCCAGAGGGCTGGGCCCGCCACAGAGAAGGCCCTTCCCCTGGGCGTCGCCCGCTGACAAAGTCTGGTGGACGGCACCCGGAGAAGTCCCTCTCTGTGGGAGCGAATCGGCCGGGAGGATGTATGGGGCAGAATCCGATCCCGCAGATAGCTAGGTCCCGAGCCATGGAGCGCTTTAAAGATGAGAACTAGCACCTTGAAGCGCACCCGAAAGACGACAGGTAGCCAGTGCAGCTCGCGCAAGAGCAGTGTTACATGGGTATACCTTGCGGTACCCATTATTGCTCGCGCGGCTGCATTCTGGACCAGCTGAAGTCTTCGGGTGCACCTCAAGGGGAGCCCCATGTAGAGAGAGTTACAATAGTCCGGTCGGGATGTCACGAGAGCATGAGTTACTGTGCGAAGGGCGTCCTGATCCAATAGGGGGCGCAACTGGCGAACCAGGCGAACCTGGTAAAACGCCCTCCTGGCCACGGCTGTCACTTGATCTTCCATGGACAGCCGGGCATCCAGGAGGACACCCAAGTTGCGCACCCCATCCACAGGGGCAAGATGTTCGCCCCCTATGGCCAGCGATGGGATCAGCTGGTTGAATCGGGCAGCCGGAAACCACAGCCACTCGGTCTTGGTCGGGTTGAGCCTGAGTCCGTTACTTCCCATCCAGATCCGTACGGCTTCCAGGCACTGGCACATCACCGCTACGGCATCGTTGGGGTGGTTTGGGGTAGATATATACAGCTGAGTATCATCAGCGTAGAGATGGTACTCTACCCCAAAACCACGGATGATCTCACCCAGCAGCTTCATATATGTGTTGAACAGGAGAAGCGAGAGGACCGACCCCTGAGGCACCCCACATGTGAGGGGTCTCAAGGTCGACCTCTGCTCTCCTGCCAACACAAATTGCGATCGGCCAGAGAGGTAGGAGGAGAACCACCGTAAAACGGTGCCTCCCACCCCCAACCCCTCCAGCCGATGCAATAGGATACCATGGTCGATGGTATCGAAAGCCGCCGAGAGGTCTAATAGGACCAGGATGGAGGAACAACCCCCATCTCTGGCCCTCCAGAGATCATCGACCAACGCGACCAATGCCGTCTCGGTGCTATGCCCGGGCCGAAAGCCGGACTGGCGCGGGTCTAGATAATCAACTTCCTCCAGGTGACGGGGAAACTGTTGTGCCACCACACTCTCAACAACCTTCGCCAAAAAGGGAAGGTTGGAGACTGGACGATAGTTGGTTAATAAAGCTGGATCCAAAGAGGGCTTCTTAAGGAGGGGCCTCACCATAGCCTCTTTTAGGGAAGCAGGTAAGGAACCCTCACTTAAGGATGCGTTGACAACCTCTTGGAGCCAGCCTCGTGTCACCTCCCAGGATGCCAGTACAAGCCAGGAGGGACACGGGTCCAATAAACATGTGGTGGCTCGCAGTCGCCCACGTAACCTGTCCATATCCTCGGAAGTAACGGAGTCAAACTCCTCCCAAACAAGATCTGTCCCGTGGCATCCCACTGGGCCATCAATGGAGGCTAACTCATTCTGTATCTGAGCGATTTTCTCCTGCAGAAAAATCACAAATTCCTCTGCTCTACCCTGTAGCGGGGCTTTCCGCACCCTCTGTTGAAGGAGGGAGCGGGTCACCCTAAACAGGGCGGCAGGGCGGTTTTCTGCGGATGCTATGAGAGTGGCACAATGATGACGTTTGGCCACTCTCAGTGCCACAATGTAAGTCCGTAAATGGGCTCTTACCTGTGTCCGGTCAGATTCAGAACGGGTAGACCTCCATCTTCTCTCTAGGCATCTCTTGCGGCATTTCATCACCCTCAGCTCCTCGGTAAACCAAGGAGCCAGGGTGGCTCGCCGCCGCAAGAGAGGCCGCAAGGGCGCGACCCGATCCAAGGCTCCCGTGGTCGCAATATTCCATGCGGCCACGAGGTCCTCCATCGGGGCGCGGGTCATGTTTATCCACACGCACCTTATCTCATTTGGAGTGCTGCAAGATGACTAGTTTCCAAACACAGAGCAAAGCAAAACTTGACAGAGTCTTTTATAATCACCAACATAACTTTGCACTCTTGACACCATATAATGAATGGTTTCCTGCAAAAGCCCACTCCCCATTTATTCCTCTTTTGTTTCCTATGGGGGGGGGCAATCACCTCCAAGGTGCAGCTTTACTCTTAAGTTGACCCTGCTTTCTTAGTTGTTCTTGTCTTCTGGCAGCTCTGCACATGTGCACACTGGGAACAGGCTCCAGCTGTTCCTCTGCCTCGCTGCAGTCTAGCTTCCTCTCTGCCTCCGATGCAGAGCCCTCGCCTGAGCTTTCCTCAGCCCTCAGAACTGGCCCATGTAGGAACAACCTACAACCTCCTCACTATCTGATTCTGTTGTCAGCTCTGCTGGCTGCCGGCGAGCCACAACACTAAAGTTAGCAGCTATTCAACATATCTAAGAGAGGAACTAACAGAGTTCTTTCTTTTCCTCAGGATAAATTGTGTAGCAGAAGCAAGTGCTGAGATCTTAGAAAGAAACTGCAATTTAAAAGACAGCCTTTCTTTTTCTTTTTTCCGGACAAGCTTTTAAAACAACTTGTCAAAATCAAATCAATTGGCAAGAATGGTTGACTCAATATGTATAATCCAAATATGTGTAATCTTTCTTTGTTTTGTGTTCTTTTTTTTTTAAAGTAATTGTTAAACTGAAATCATTCCTGAAACTTGTATTTTACCCTGAAAGTGAAAACATACAGGTCTTTAAATGTATCATCTTAGGATGATGAAACATTTGGGGAAAGAAGAAATAATCTGCTCCAATGTCATTTTCTGGATTCAGCTCTCTTCTTAAAGCAATCACAGAAGCCAAAGCATTTCTCACCTGAGAATAATACCCAAAGTTTGTAGCTTTTGTCAAAGATCTCACCTTGACTCCCCATGTCCATTTTGCCGGTTTCAAAATAACACCTTGCTACGACCGTAATTTCCTCTTTTTAAAGAGTTAGCTTTCAACCAATGTTTTCCCAAACCATCGACTGCTTTGTATGGAAATTAAAACAGCTTTGCTCTCTCTTCAGCCTTTTGAAATAAAATTACACATTGCTGTGTCAGGCTGAATCCATGAGTGTGTTAAATCTTACTTCCCCTATGATTGATTTGTTTTAGACTCTTTGTAGTCGCGCATTCAAATATGCATTTGATCCGTAATTACCAATATCAACAGAGAAAAGGGAAAAAATAACCGTCCCCAATTATTTACCGCTGGCTGCATTGTTGGGAAAAAAAGCAAAAAGAGAGAGAGAGAGAGAGAGAGAGAGAGAGAGAGAGAGTGAAAGAGAGAAAAGGCTGGGCACTCTTCTAAGTGCCATTGTGTATGTATTATTTGCACTTCCCTACTATTGTGTGGAAGGATTTTGCAATGATGGACAGCAATGAAAAGATAGGAAATGACACGCAAGCTGTCCTCCTCTGTAATATATGCAGAAGAGTTTTACAATAACAATATGAGAGTCAACAGGGAAGCTTGGCACAATGAAGTGCTATGAATCAGGATGATCAAATGATTTTATTAGTTTACTTTAATTAGTCAGATCTATTTCCATTTTTAATATGACCAGGGAAACAAAAGAAAGAGAGAGAGAGAGAGATAAAAAACCAAGTAATTGTAAGTAGTTTATCAAATCAGGCCTGGCAGGGACCACACAACCGATAACTTGCTCTCATTCAAACTGAGTAGGCAGCTTTTTAACTGTTTTCTCCGCACTCATTCCTCTTTCTCATCCTGAAAAGAGGGTATAAGCTGTTCATCTGGATGCAGAATTTGTGGGTAATGCCCCAAAGGAAATGCATCCATTTTAAGATCCTATGGACATATAAAGGTAAAGGTTCCTCTTGCACATATGTGCTAGTCATTCCCGACTCTAGGGGGCGGTGCTCATCTCCGTTTCAAAGCCAAAGAGCCAGCGCTGTCCGAAGACGTCTCTGTGGTCATGTGTCCAGCATGACTAAATGCTGACGATGCATGGAACGCTGTTACCTTCCCACCAAAGGTGATCCCTATTTTTTCTACATACATTTTTACATGCTTTCGAACTGCTAGCTTGGCAGAAACTGGGACAAGTAACGGGAGCTCACTCTACATTACGCAGTGGTAGGGATTAGAATCACCGAACTGCTGATCTTTCTGATCGACAAGCTCAGCGTCTTAGCCACTGAGCCACCTGAGGCTACTCTAAGGACAGAGGCAGGATACAAAACAAATCATTAATTTATGTTCATCCTGCTGGCTATGGATTCATTATCCTCTGAACTCTGCCAACCTTTCTTGTCTTTTCTGACAATCACGTGACCTTCACCCAGCATAATCATCTGCTCAATGAAAAGGAAAGGATTTAGTCCCCATGATTGTTAATTCCAGAATTTCCCCTAAGCAAGCAGTTATTATAAACTGTGTCAAATTATCAATGCTTGCTTCTGCAACCGAGACTACTGTAAACCAGGCTGGGACAATTATCGAATGAAAGAAAATATTATTATTTTAGGAAACGGTAACATTTTAATACAATGAGAAAAATGATGAGGGAATAATAAATGGAAGGCATAAAAGGAACTAATAATAAAAAAGAGCTTGGTGAGGAATCCCGCTGTCATATTTGCATTTACCCTGAAACTAATGCTGTGCACATTTTGGAATGCAAATAATTCACAAGAGGAAGCAAAATGAGGATGTTATTAATATTTTTTTTTCTTAATGAGGAATTGTACTTTGATTGAAGGAAGCTTTAAGGTAGCCTGAACTAGGCTTAACAAGAGAGGTTGGCCTTTCTTTTTAAATTACTGAAATGAATATGTGAGGATACTTATTCCACCACTGAAATCCCCAGCTTTAATATCAACCGGGAATCATGGGTTTCAAAGATGTATTGGAAATAGAAGGGATTTCAATAGGCAGCATGCTCTTTTGAAAAGGTCTGCAAGGCATTAGCATTTCCTGCTAAATCAGATCCAAGGACCAGTGAGTAAGGCTGAGGTTGTTATTAGATACCTGAAAGTCTGTATTAGACTATATTAGACATCTGGTTAAATAAAGTTGAAGTACTCTAGCATCAAAACATTGCAACCAACTGTTCTGTGGGGCAAAAAACATTTGCATTTATTTGTCTGCTTTCCTGAATTGTTCCCCTTTTCAAAAAGCATAATTTCCCCTCCCATTCATTGCAAATAGTAGGGAAGGTATTTAGAATGGTGGCAGAGCAGTACATTTGAATCCTTATCCTAAAGGCCAGTGGTGGGATTCCCTTCCCTTCCTTAATGCAAATGTAAATGTGCATGTGCCTCATCTGCGTCAGGACACCACCTTCTGCACATGTGCAGTGCTCACGTATTACATCGGGGCAGGTGGGCTGAGAACTGGCTAAATACCATCACTGCTAAAGGTGCTTTAGAATATGCAGAATCTTTTCTTTTATGTACAATGAGAGCGTATGCACCAAAGACAGACTTGCACCTCCATTTCTATCTGAGAATCAGATCTGCGTCACTGTAATGTTTTTACCAGATCCTAGATGAGCTGTGGTGTTGCAGTGGTTAGAATGCAACACTGCAGACTACTTCTGACTATGGGCTGCCAGCAGCTCAAGTCTTACTCGCTCAAGATTGACTCATTCTTCCATCCTTCCAAGATTGGTAAAATGAGCACCCAGATTGTTGGGGGCAATATCCTGACTCTGTAAACCACTTAGACAAGGCTGTAAAGCACTGTGAAGCAGTATGAAAGTCTAAGTGCCATTGCTATGTTATTGCTGTTTTTTTTTCCCACAGCACTTGACTCCTCAAAAACTCTGGATGGTGTACAAATAAGAATAAAGAAGACACCGAAAAAATAAAACCACAGCCGACCAGAAGAACAACTAAGTTAAACCAACAGGGGCCCTGCAGTCATTATATATTAAGATCTTGGACAACAACCTGGTTTTTAGTAATTCATGAAACATCATTATGATGTGAACTGTATTAATTCAGAAGGCAGGCATTGCTAGCAAGAATGCATACTTCCTTGATCCATTGCAAGAAAACATTGTTTGATAATGAGGCCCAAAGAACTACCTCTCTACTTGAACATGTTGGGCATGTAGAAACAAATTGAGTTAAGTGGTCTTTCAGACAGCAAGGATACTAAAGGCTTTAAAGATGTTCACCAGAACCTTAAACTGTACCTTGAAGCCAACTGGTAAAATATATTCCAGGGTGAAATCTAAAGCCATAAATCAACTCTACCTATTCTGGTCTCTGCTTAACACTTTCTCCCTGTTAATCCAACAAGGTAGTCTAGATTAAGTAACCCATATATACAAAACTATGTATTTGTCTGAGATGTTTTCCCAAGGTTGAGAACAGGCCTTCTCATCTAATCACTGCTTTGATAGCATTTTTTTCTCTTGTCCTTTAAAGCTATGCCCATGTCCTCTACATTCCATCCCTCACATTCACATTTTTCTTTTGGGCCACTCCAGTATTTAGATGCTTAGCAGACTCAGTCAGGAAGTGAAATCAAATATTGGATTTTCTAAGGTCAAAGAAGATGATCTACTCAATCCTATGGACCAAGGATGGCGTCTTAGCAGCTGAAGATTTGCACCTTGGTATCATTTAATTTTCTATCATGGTGATGGTAATGTCATCTAAAATAAAACTTGAGATTCAAACCATGATGTTTCAGGGTTCTTTTTCTGCTATTCATCTCTATAAACAAAAAGATTTTGTGTGTACCCCTGATTCTTCATTTGACATGCTCGGTCTGACCCTCTGTACTTGTACTTTTACTGAATTTAATGATGCAAATACTTAATTCAAACAATGTGCAGTAAATGTGTATATTAAGGAAAAATACACAAAAAATATGTGGACCTAACAAATAATGTACAATGTTTTAGTAGGCAGAGTTGGTTCTAAATATTTGCACAACAAAACATGTAAAATGTGCAGATTATGATAATTCTTCACACTTACATATGTGTGTGGATTTTGTTTTTAGAACTATCAACTGATAAAGAAATACTATAACATGAAATTAATGAAGCAAGAAGAGAAACTGATGGAAAACAAATTAACAGATTTGCCATTGCAAGTCCTGAGCATATTTTGGTGCTATTGATAACAAAGTTTGGCACTCGAGTCCCTTCGGGGAGAGAGAGCGGGTTATAAATAAAATTATTATTATTATTATTATTATTATTATTATTATTATTATTATTATTATTATTATTATTATTATTATTATTATTATTATTATTATTATTATTATTATTATTATTATTATTATTATTATTACTACAGAGAAAATAATATAATTTTAATATGCCAAAGAACATAGGTCATTTGAGATTATTATTTTTTTGCTAAATTCTTGACATGGAGAATTGCCAATATTTTGGGGGGAATTGTCACTCTTTTTTTGAAGGTTATTATGTGGAGGTTTGATGTCCATATATACTAGGTCCTATAACAGTGGATTCATGCATCAGAGAGTGTGTTAAACTCAAGGTTCTCCAAATTATGCTCCAACCTCTCAAATCTCAGTTATTTGATATGGGGAAATGATTGGGATCAGAGGAAGAAGAAAAAGGGAAAGGAGAAGAAAGGTATGGTTGAATGGAGTTGATTAAAAAAATCAAAAAGAGAGTGAAAGGAAATTTATAGGAGAAAAGGCAATTTATGAAATGGTGTACCATAGAATGTGATGAAAACAATGATGGTTTTCAAGAGAAGGACAAAGAAGGATCATGAATGATATAGATATAAACTAGGTTTTGCTATTTTGCATATTATTTCTTTTTTTTTTAACTTCATGTCTTTAATTTCTACTTTTTTTTACTACTGTACCCTTCTTTTCTACACTTTCTTTTCTACACTTTCTACCCCCGTTTCTGACTCTATTTATAAATTTTAATTTTCAGGGTTTTAAATGGGTTTTTAGCACGGGTTTAATTTAATTTAATATGTTTTTAATAGTGTATATTATCTTTTGTTATGGTTTTAATAATGCCTGTGCGCCGCCCTGAGTCCTAATAAGGAGAAGGGCAGGGTATAAATTCGAAAAATAAATAAAAAATAAAAATAAAATATAATATAATATAATTTACCTCAATAGGAAAAAATGTGTATCTCGGCTTTTCTGTAAATTGTTGATTAATTGTCTCTAGTATTTCCATGTATACCTTTTGTTACTCAACAAAATTCTGGTAAGCAATATATGAAAATGATAAGCCTAACATTAAAAAAAGAAACAGCCACACCCAGTGGTGGGTTCCAAATATTTTTACTACCAGTTCGGGTGTGCTCTCCTGCATGTGTGCATGCATTACTTCTGCGCATGTGCAGAAGTGTCCGGGCAGGTGGGCAGAGCCTCCTGCCACCGCTACCGGTTGAGCTGAACTGAGCTGAACCGGGAGCAACCCACCCCTGGCTCCACCCATCCACTCCAAATCCCCAAAGAAACAAAATAATAGTTCTGCTCATATGTACAATGCAGTCCTGCACACTTTGTAGCATTGTTTTATTCAGTCCAGTCAGTATTGTTGTGTGAGCCTTCCCTTTCCAATCTGCATAGGATTGCTCACTCCTGTTTTAAATGTCTGCCAAAAATGAATCAGCCTGGAGAAAAGTGTCAGCAAATACATTTTAGGGATTCGTTTGAAATGGGAGAACAGAGCTACATTTTCTTATGTACAGTGTTTGATTCTGATCAAACAATATCTGCATTTTATTTATGTTAAGTGATCATCTGCCTTGAGCAATATGCAATCCAATTATGTCCTAAGGCTGTTCTCAGAAGTCACATTTGCCTTATGGCCAAAGCAGCATGTTGGTTTAGGGAGCCTCTCCTTTCATGAGACCTTTCTGGAAAAGCATTCCTGACTTGTCACAGAGAAAAACGCTTTCTTTGTAGAATTAGATATTAGAAAGGTAGTAAAAGAACAAAGGGGTTTTACTTGGAGCCATGAAAAGTCTGCCAGACCTAAATAGCAGATACAGCCAGCTTTGCATGTCAAACTGCATTGAGCAAAGGACATTCAGTTTATGAAGTCGCAGGCAAAGGTTGTGATGATGACTTCCATCGCTATGATCTCTAAAGTTTAGCCATCTTAACTTGGCTATTTGCCATTTTAAAAATCCCTTATGTGGCAAAATGAGACATCAGTACTAGAACTATACATCTATGAACGTCAGGGTTTTTTTCCCCTTTGTTAAACTTTTCCTTTCTATTGCTTTGTTTCCATGGCTCACTCACCTTTCTTGAACAACCTAATCTATTCTTGGTAATTTCTGAAATTTGCCAAGAAAAGAATAAAACCTTGAAAGATAATTTAAGTTTTTTAAGATCCTACAATTTGACTTTTAAATAAATAATATGTTAAGTACCATATTTTTCAGAGTATAAGATGCACCCTGGTTTTGAAGAGGCATTTTTTTTTAAAAAAGTAGGTAGGTAGCTAGAGGGATAGAGAGGGAGAGAAAGAGAGAGAAATACAGTAGGTGGGGAGAGAGAGAGTGAGTAGTTAGGTAGGTAGGTAGATAAAGGGAGAGAGAGAGAGAGAGAGAAATAAAGTAGGTAGGGAGAGAGACTGTGTAGATAGGTAGGTAGGGTAGAGGGATAGAAGAGAAAAATAGAAAGAGAAATACAGTAGATAAGTAGGAGGGGAGAGAAAAGGTAGGTAGGTAGGTATACAGGTAGATAGAGGGGGGAGAGAGAGAGATACAGTAGGTAGGTAGATATTTCCAGGTGTATTTACCCATGTGCTGGAGAAGGAAATCTATGTGGCACCTAAAACTTTGTTTCTGCTGGCACAACACTTGATCAATGTAACTCTCATCAATCCCTCTAACTCAGGGGTTCCCAAACTTGGCAACTTTAAGACTTGTAAACTTCAATTCCCAGAATTCTCCAGCCATCTATGTCCACAAGCTATGCTGGCTGGAGAATTCTGGGAGTTGAAGTCCACAAGTTTTAAAGTTGCCAAGTAACTAAACAGCCTTCCGAAAGGGGAAAAAATCCTTTTTGCATTCTGCAAACCTCCCCAAAACGACACATTTTTCGTGAAAATAGGCCCGTTTTTTTTAAATAAAAGGCATGAATAGCCTTGGGGGGGGGGCTTGCAAAGTGCTCCTGGGGGGTGGGGTAGGCAAAAATGAGCAAGAAAACAGCCAGTTCTTTTGCAAAAACGGGCCATTTTTATGTCAAAAAAATTGCATGCATAGCCTTATGGAGGCTTATAGAGTGCTGCTGGGGGCTGGGGTGGGGGGGCAAAACCAGCCCGTTTTAGGCTCATTTCTGCCCTCCCCAGCCCCCACAGAGGGACTTCTCCGGGTGCCGTCCACTAGACTTTGTCAGCGGGCGACGCCCAGGGGAAGGGCCTTCTCTATGGCGGGCCCAGCCCTCTGGAACGACCTTCCCCCCGACATTAGAACAACTACGGACCTCCACTCCTTCCGTCAGAAATTAAAAACTCACTTTTTCTGCTTGGCCGGCCTAGGTTAGTCTCTACCTCTGGGGTTAGGGAATGTTAATTTTAAAAATGGGGATTTTAGCGCAGGGACAGTTGATTTAATCTGTTTTTATTGTATTTATTCATGTATATATTTTATGTTGTTTTAATTTTTCCCTGTGCACCGCTCCGAGTCCCCTTGGGGAGAGGACACGGTATATAAGTAAATTATTGATTGGTTGATTGAGAAGATCTCTGGAAGCCTTCATAAGGCTATGCACAGCCATTTTGGTGAAGCGGGTGGGTTTTCAGGATGCAAAAAATGCTGTATTTGATGTACAGACGCACCCAGATTTTCAGCCTCTTTTTAGAGGAAAAAAGGTGCGTCTTATACTCCAAAAAATACAGTATATATAAATCCATAATTTCTGTAACTTGCTAGCATGAAGAAGTGAAAGCTACACAATCATCAGAAGAATGGATTTGGTGCTACTGAAACTGTTAATGGTGTTTGGTAATGGATATAATTAACAGAAGAACACACTTGGAAGGGACAGTTAAGGTCTCCTAGTTCAACCCACTGTTCAAGCAGGAGATCCTATACCATTCCAGATAAATGGCTGTCCAATCTCTTCTTAAAAACCTCCAGTGATGGAGCATCCACAACTTCTGGAGACAAGCCGTTTGACTGATTAATTGCTGTCACTGACAGAAAAATTCTCCTTAACTCTAGATTGGATCATTCTTTGAGAAGCTTCCATCTGTTTATTCTTGTCCTGCCTTCAGAGGCTGACCTTCTCTTCTCCTTGTCAGCCCCTAAAATATTGGAAGACTGCTATCATGTCACCCCTTAGCCCCATCAGAATTCTGCCCAGCCTTACTCTGTCTAGTCTCCATTTCCTTTCTTCCCATACCCTTCAATTCAATTTGGAATATACCCAAGATCAGGCTTCTCAATCTGTGGTCCACGGATCCCTAGAAGGCCATGATGTCATCATAGGGGATCTGTGAAGGCTTGAAGAAATGTTATTATTTAAATCTTAAGTCTTGGTGATCCGTGGCCATGGTCTGTGGCCATAAGGGGTATTCAAAAGGGGTGTTGGTGAAGAAAAAGAGAATCACTGCCCTAGACCAGTTCTGTTCAGGCATAAACCACCTCTCAATCCTTTGAGAAGACATTTGGTAGATAAAAGCTGCCATATGCATAACCACTGCCACTAGTCCAAATAGTCCAAATGGTCAGATTTTATGTTAGAACAAATTTTGAACAACATGTGACTGATGGATTATTCTGGGGTAATTCTTTTTTAGAAGACAGTAAAGAAGGATGATTTGTATTGGTTAAGCCAGGGATGTCCAAACTTGGGAACTTTAAGACTTGTGGACTTCAACTCCCAGAATTCCCCAGCCAGCATAGCTGGCTGGGGAATTCTGGGAGTTGAAGTCCACAAGTCTTAAAGTTCCCAAGTTTGGACATCCCTGGGTTAAGCCAATTCTCCTGTCTGAAGGAAGAGGTTAAACTAGCTCTGGGCTTCCTAGATTTACTATCTGAAGGGAAAGGCTAGAGAAAATATTAATTTGCATGGAGATGAGATATATTTACCCATTTGTCAGTTGTGTGGGACCAAGAGTTGCACAGATGAGAAGAGCCAATTATGGGAAGCAAGAATTAGGAGAGAAAAAAAGCTCACAAGCCACATACAATATGGGGTAATTTGGGCTTAGCAGGTTGATTCTTAGCAGGCTGTTTCATAGATGTCTTAAGTATCATGTCTAAGAAAGAGCCATAATACAGCTTACTTGGTTTGGATTAGCTATTAGAGGGGAAAGCAAATTGCAGCAAATTTCCTTTTAAAGCTTGGCACAATCCATAAGAATCTTGACCTTAGCATCGTGTTCACCCATTTATGTTCTCTCAGAGTATGAATAAATTTGCAAGACACTATTTCTCCCGTTTTTCTCTGCTCAGTCTACCAGATCTTGCTCTAGGTGTCTTCTTGTGTCACCTTGTTGGACACCAGAGTCACCTATGCCCTATAGCAGGGGTCCCCAACCTTTGCAACTTTAAGTCTGAAGGAGCTTTGAAGCTTTGCTGGCTGGAGAATTCTGGGAGCTGAAGTCCTTCAGACTTAAAGTTGCAAAGGTTGGGGACCCCTGCCTTATAGAACAACATCCTCAAAGCAATTGAGATGACCCCACCCTGTTAGCCTTTTGCAAGGTCTGCTTTTTTCCTCAGGTATTTGGGTTATGAGGTTTGCTGTAATTGATGTGTTTCTCTGTGAATGGGGTTGTTGTTTTATCCATGGACACTGGGGGTTTGTATACTGTGGTTTTGCATTTTAATCCTAGTACACAGCCCAGAGTTCCCACTGCAAGATGGGTGGTCATATTAATCCTATCAATCATTCATTCTCACCAAGTGTGCTTGACACTTTATCTTTAAAATTATAGTTTAATAATAATAATTTATTAAACTTTTTATGCCACCCTATTCTCAATGACTTTTGATAGCTCACAACAATAAAAGGAAGAAATTACAATCCAATCAGTACAACATAAACGATAACACATACAAAAGAGAATGTGGAGAAAGAAGGACTAAAATGAAATATCTGGAAAGCTGTAATGTAAGGCAACTGAATCTTTTCAGCTGGTATTTCACAAGCATTTTAATATTTTCCATATATATTTTCTCCAAAAGATATATGCAAAGATAGTACAATAAATGGATTAATAACTTTAAATGATATCTTAAAACCTATCTCTTACACTAAATTGTAAAAGTCCTGATGGAAGGATTTTGTTATTTTATTAAAAGGGCTGCCTCATTTTATGCAGAACGATCCCAGTAGATTCAATAGAAATAATGAACTGCTCATAGGAGATTAAATCGCTGTCTCTCTGTCCTTCTCTCTCTCTCTCTCTCTGATAGCTGTAGTCTTTATCCAGTATTTCATGTTGCATATTTTAACACCTATCGATAGTGTTTACTTTTTGTCATTTTTCTAGCCAAAATATGTTAAAAACTAAGCAATGAGCAGAAGGTGAGATATAAATTCAGGATATTTAATTGTTTAATTTATATAATCATTGTTAGAAAATGTACTGCTTCAGGACTGTATAGGACTAATTGTCCCTAAAACATAAAGTTGCAAAAGATGCTGAAAAATCTTAATTTAATTAGCTTAATTAAATTCATTAACGCTTCTAAAAGAGATATAACACTAATTTGAACCTCTAAAATTGAGAATTTAAATTGTTAATCAGTCAAGTGAGGTAGTAGGTTATTCTGTTCATTATGGGTATGGAAAGAAGGGCTGATCACCAAGAGGTTTGTCTGTGCGAGTCCTATTCTCAATGGAGTGTATTTCCCAGAAAATCAAAAGGAAAGATAAGATGATGATGATGGTAACAGTGGTGGTGTTGACAATTCTAGTACTAAACTTAATATCCAAATAAAACAGGATTGAGCTGATTCTCTCTCTCTCTCAACATACAACATACATGTACACATCCATGCTCAATATCTTTTAGCCAACAATGGTAAAATGTCAGCATACTTATATTTTTGTAGTAGTGACATGTGTAGTGATTACCCTTGTAAGGGCTGCTGGAGTCTGGGAGTCTGGATTCGCACCAGTCCGGCTTTTGGCCTGGGTACAGCACGGAGACGGCATTGGTCGCGTTGGTTGATGATCTCTGGAGGGCCCAGGATAGGGGTTGTTCATCTATCTTGGTCCTGTTAGATCTCTCAGCGGCTTTCGATACCATCGACCATGGTATCATGCTGCACCGGTTGAGGGGCTTGGGAGTGAGGGGGCACCGTTTTATGGTGGTTCTCCTCCTATCTCTCCGACCGGTCGCAGTTTGTGTTGGCAGGGGGGCAAAGGTCGACGTCAAGGGGCCTCACCTGTGGGGTCCTACAGGGGTCGGTCCTCTCGCCCCTCCTGTTCAACATTTATATGAAGCCGTTGGGTGAGATCATCTGTGGTTTTGGGGTAGAGTTCCATCAGTACACTGATGACACTCAGCTGTACATTTCTACCCCAGAACACCCCAATGATGCCGTGGAAGTGATGTCCTGGTGTCTGGAGGCCGTGCGAGTCTGGATGGGGAAAAACAGACTTCGACTCAACCCATCCAAGACCGAGTGGCTGTGGCTTCCGGTGTCACGGTATAGTCAGTTGATACCATCTCTGACTATCGGGGGCTATTGGCTCCCGCAGAGAGGGCTCGCAACTTGGGCATCCTCCTGGACTCTCGGCTGTCTCTAGAAGTTCATATGACGGCCGTGGCCAGGAGGGCTTTTTATCAGGTTGCGCCCCTTTCTGGATCGTGACGCCTTATGCACGGTCACCCAAGCCCTCATCACCTCCCATCTGGACTATTGCAACGCTCTCTACATGGGGCTTCCCTTGAGGTGCACCCGGAGGCTCCAGTTAGTTCAGAATGCGGCTGTGCGGGGGATTCTGGAGCTTCTAGATGCTCCCACGTGACACCTCTCCTGGGCAAGCTGCACTGGCTGCCTGTGGCTTTCTGGGTGCGCTTCAAAGTACTAGTAACCACCTTTAAAGCGCTCCATGGCAAGGGACCTGGTTACCTGCAAGACCGCCTCCTGCTACCAAATACCTCCCGCCGTCCAGTTCGCTCCCACAGAGAGAGCCTCCTCAAGGTGCCATTGGCTAAACAATGCCGGCTGGCGACCCCCAGGGGGAGAGTCTTCTCTGTAGCAGCTCCCGCCCTCTGGAATGACCTACCCCCTGAACTAAGGACAATCTCGGACCTACATCTCTTCTGTTGGGCCCTGAAGACGCACCAATTTTGCATTGCCGGGCTATCATAATTTTAAAGGGATTTTTAATAGTGATTTTAGTTTGGGATTTTAAACATCGGCCAATTTTTTAATATTTCTTTTTAATACTTCTGTATTATCATTTTTATTCTGGCTGAGTCCCGAAAGGGAGAAGGGTGGTATAGAAATCTAACAAAAAGTAAGTAAAGTAAAGTAAGTAAAGTGGCTGCTAGTCCAATCTGGTCCCTCTCTGATGCACCTCTACTTGCCAGAGTCACGTGATGGGGTGGTGGTCAGCCTCCTCTCAACAGGCAAGTCCCAGATTTGATGGTATTCAGATGACTAATTGGACCTTCTTCCTCTTTCTCTATCTTTATTCTCTATTGGACTGTCTGTTGGGCTGGATGGAGTCATTGAAGCAGTACACGTGAGCTTAAATGGACTCTGGGCAAGGATGGTAGAGGACATGAAGGCCTGTAGGAATGTTGTCCATGGGGTCACGATGGGTCAGACATGACTTCTCAACTAACAACAACAAACTCCGAGTCCCTCACCGCTCCGATTCCCTTCGGGGAGAGGAGGCGGTATATAAATAAAATTATTATTATTATTATTATTATTATTATTATTATTATTATTATTATTATTATTATTATTATTATTATTATTATTATTATTATTATTAAATTACCTTATTTAGAGGCAGGAAACCCCACACTTACACATACTGATGATGTTGCTTGTTTGCATAATGAAATTTGTTTATTTATTTATTTATTTATTTATTTATTTATTTACTTGTTTGTTTGTTTGTTTGTTTGTTTGTTTATTTATTTATTTATTTATTTATTTATTTATTTATTTATTCGATTTATATACCGCCCTATTTCCCTGGGGGGACTCAGGGCGGTGCACAGAAAGATAAAAAACCCAACAATGCATACAAAATATAAAAAAACAATTAAATTATTAACTCTGCTAAAATTTAAATACTATAAAAGATTAAAACCAATAAATATTAAAATTTAAAATTATATCCTTGGTCTGTCTGCAAGATTACATTGCAGTTTAGTGTTTGGGGAGAGCACCAAAATAGATCTCACAAAACTAGAGCAATATTTTGGTTCACAACTTTCAGGATTTTCTTGAGAGATAAAGATTTCTATTGTGTTGAATCCAAAATGAAAGGGGAAGAAATGCATTGCTTATAGAAAAGCAAATATGGAATAAGATATCGAGTGTTTTTTCTTAATTGTAGTTCTTAAAAATTGTTTCTGACCTCTGACATATCACTACTCAATGCAAAAAATAATAATAATTCAAAACGTTTAATGAGACTAGCACAGAGAAAGAAAAAGAGCTTATTAAGAGGTGCCTCAGTGGATCAAAAAGAACTGTTCCCGCATATTAGAGTCAAATATCACCTTTTCTTTTCCTATTTTAATTTATGTGCTACTTAAAACAATGACATAGTTTGCCATAATTCCCCATTCAAAGCTACGCATGTCATAGATGGCTTCGGTGAGAATTGGTGGTTATCCCTAGCTTTCTGTCCGGCTTCCCTACCCCGATAACATCACAACTGGATCTCTGCAAGGAATCTACCTTTGAAGGCAAACTGGCAGCTGGTGCAGCCAACCTGTTGTTCAATAACAGACAGGATGCTTTTGGTTATGAACTCACTAGTTGTAATTTATTGCTGATTCTTAGAAAATGCATTGGTGAATGACTGCAATCCCAAGGCACTGTTTGAAAGTCTGCCTGCCTGTTCATGAAATAATAAACTATTAAACAGAGATTATAGACAGTATCTGGGGAATGGGGAATGGACAGGTTTTGGATAACTTATGTTTTCTGATGATCATAACCATCTACTACTTGTACATGCTATACACAACATGACTAATTCCCAATGCTCTCACCGGCCAAAGAATGGGAAAATCCGAGGGGGTTCCACCAGCGGACCCAGAAGTAAGTCTGGCCTGCCGCTGCCGGTAACCAAATGGGAAGGAAAGGAAAGGAAGGCAGAAAGGAAAGGAAAGAAAAGAAAAGAAAAGAAAAGAAAAGAAAAGAAAAGAAAAGAAAAGAAAAGAAAAGAAAAGAATTTATCATCACAATTGAGCCCAAAATTTTGGCCACTCCCACCCTGTCACATGACTGCCAAGCCATGCCCACAAAATAGGCCGCCCCTAGAGAGTAGGTTCTAAAAAAAATTGAAACCCACCACTGAATATAATCCACTAAATGGCATTTCATCTGATTTCTAGAAAGAACTGCCAAGTATCAGGGGCATTGCTTCAATAACTGTGTGCATTAGAAGAGGCCATATCTTTGCCATGCTTTTGTTAAACAGCTCTTCTGCTTCTGCCAACTTTCTTTAACAGTCCCTATTTTCATCAAGATGATCACAAGGAGAGTATGTTCTATATTTACAAATGAAAACAAATGGCTGCCTGTGCCAAGAGAGAAAGGATACAAACAGGCTATGGATTACTAACTACAAATGCCCTATTTCTGTGATTTAGCAGATGGTTTCATGGTATTGATTTACTCCATACAATTCCTTTATAAATGTTGCGCTGTTAGGGCTGGGTATAAGATTTGATAAATCCCAAATCTAGGAATAAAATGAGCTAATTTGGAAAGAACTGGGAGATGCCCAAGATGAAGCATGTTTTGAGTAGAAAGATAGGGAAGAAGGAGAGAGAGGGGCACAAAAAATAGCGGATGAGACAGAAGCAGTTCTACATAATTTCTCCACAAGCAGCTGTATAAAATAAACTTCACAGTTTGAAGGAAGAAGGTAATGAGATATAGATTCTGACTGACAGTTATCTTCTATTCTTAAGGAATAAATTAACCCAGGATCTCCAATAATTAAGATTTGGGAGACTCTCTCCATATCACATAGGTATTAGGCATGGAGAAGTCCTTTGTTCTCGGTCTGGAGTATCTTGTTGCCAGATCAGCCCAGCAATCATTTTTGAGAGAAAAACTCATCCCCTTTCCACTTCAAATGGATCCACAGACATGTTTTGTTCACAAACATGTTTTGTTCACAGGCATGTTTTGTTGCTGTGGTTTCAAAGTATTTTTTTTCCATGATGCAGCCTCAAGGTGTCGTGCTCATGTTGGTTGGTGCACTCAACTTCAATACAATACAATACAATAGCAGAGTTGGAAGGGACCTTGGAGGTCATCTAGTCCAACTCCCTGCCTAGGCAGGAAGCCCTATACCATTTCAGACAAATGGCTATCCAACATCTTCTTTAAGACTTGCAGTGTTGGGGCATTCACAGCTTCTGGAGGCAAGTTGTTCCACTGATTAATTGTTCTAACTGTCAGGAGATTTCTCCTCAGTTCTAAGTTGCTTCTCTCCTTGATTAGTTTCCACCCATTGCTTCTTGTTCTGCCCTCAGGTGCTTTGGGGAATAGTTTGACTCCCTCTTCTTTGTGGCAACCCCTGAGATATTGGAACACTGCTATCATGTCTCCCCTGGTCCTTCTCTTCATCAAACTAGACATACCCAGCTCCTGCAACCGTTCCCCTAATCATCTTTGTTGCTCTTCTCTGCACTCTTTCTAGAATCTCCACATCTTTTCTACATCGTGGTGGCCAAAACTGAATGCAGTATTCCAAGTGTGGCCTTACCAAGGCATTATAAAGTGGTATTAACACTTCCTGTGATCTTGATTCTATCCCTCTGTTTATGCAGCCTAGAACTGTCTTGGCTTTTTTGGCAGCTGCTGCACACTGCTGGCTCATTACTGGTTCATTACAGGCTAACTCCAGCAATTTCCTGGTTGTTTCCCAAAAGAAGGAATGTTCTCTCACCTGAGCCAATGGTTTCTCTGGGCATCTAGAACTAATGCAGGTAGTCCTCATCTTACAACCAAAATTTGAATTGGAAATCCAGTCGTAAATCATTGCAATCATAAGTTGAGGCTGAGACGCCCATGTAAGTAGACCTATTTTTTTTATATATATATTTTGTGGTGGTGGTTAAGTGAACCAGGTTGTTGTTAAGTGAATGGCATGGTTCTTCTGAATGGGCATTTTTTTTCTGGAAACTGGGGGGAAAAAATAAATGCTGTAAATTGTAATGGTATGACTGCAAAATTCTGCAACTAGAAGTAAGGGTGAGCTGGTTGCCAGGCATTTGAAATGTGATCATGTGACCATGGGGAATGGGGGAACAATATTTTATGACAGCCAGAAGTTTTGTGGGCTGTAAAACACCTATTCCAATACCTTCTTAACTCCCCCCCCAAAAAAACCCCGAACCACTTTCAGTCAAGGACTATGTATATTAAGAGCCATGGTGATGCAGTGGTTAGAAGGCAGTATTGCAGGCTAACTCTGCCCACAACCTGGTGTTTGATCTTGACCAGCTCAGAGTTGACTCAGCCTTCCATCCTTCCAAGGTCAGTACAATGAGGACCCAGATTGTTGGGGAAAATATGCTGACTCTATACACCACTTAGACAGGGCTGTAAAATCACTATGAAGCGGTATGTAAGTCTAAGTGCTATTGCTATATTATCATGAACAGCATACTGAAATGGAACAGTCATAATAGCGCTTCCTTTTGGGAATAGAACGCTGTTTTCAAGACACATTAGAACAAATCAATACACAATCATTCCTATCATTTTCCCCGGGGCTTTCATTTACTTTTTATACATTTGTCTGCTTGCTTGTTTAATAAGTTCATCATTGCACGGTTTCTAGTAGCAAGCAATAGGCACATTAAGTGCACTAATCTCTGATACCAGCATTAAAGAATTGCATATGCCATATGTGGGAGATGGGACTCCTTATGGAGATGCTGAAGTGGAAAGGAGATAGAGCTTAGTTTGTCACTTTCCACCATAACTGATCATTCATACCTCATATATGTCCCTCTCCAACATGTACATGTCAAAAAGGATACTAATGGAGAGAAGAGATAAGTTTTATCTTCTTTCGTGTCTTATTCCTGGCATGATTTACGTTCCCTTCATTCTGCTTCACTAATTCCTTTGAAAAAAATATGTTATTTTATGCATCACACCTATAAAGTGCAGCTCCTTTTCCCTCTCGCAATATTTTAAGTAATATGCTAGTATGGAGTCAGAGAGGCTGGGGTCTCTCCAGTTTTTCATCCCTGGAGTAAGAGGATCAGAAATAAAATTAGGGACAAAAAAACCCACTGAGATAAACAAAACAGGTGGTCCTCAACATACGACTGTTCATTTAGTAACCGTTCAAAGTTACAACAGCACTGTAAAAACTGACTTATGATCACTATTCATACTTATCACTGTTGCAGCATCCCCACAATCACATATCAAAATTCGGACGCTTGGCAACTGGCTCATATTCATGACGGTTGCAGTGTTGTGGGGTATTGTGATCCCCTTTTGCGAACGTCTGGCAAGCAAAGACAATGGGAAAGCAAGATTCAATTAACGGTTGTGTTACTAACTTAACAACTGCAGTGATTCAGTTAACAACCGTAGCAAGAAAGGTTGTAAAAGGGGGCAAAACTCACTTAACAACTGTGTTGCTTAGAACAGAAATGTTGGGCTCAATTGTGATAGTAAGTCGAGCACTACCCATACGTATAAAAAATATATATTCTGGAATCTGCATGCAGCTCTTTGACAGTCCTATGCTAATCCAGAGAGAAAGGAAGGGGTATCCAGAGGTGGGATACTGTTCGTGAAGAAAGTCACTAGCAATCTTTCAGAGGATTTAAAATAGTTTCTCTCATTTATTTTCTTCACAGCAGGCTTGAGGGCAGGCGTTTAGCAAGGGAAATACTAAGGGTTAAACAGAAATAAAGTGGAGTTATATTATATAGTTTACTCCTGAGCTTTAATCCAGACATTCATCTGCATATTTTTATAAAAACTTAAATCCAGTTTTGGGAAAGGATTTCTGTATCCTTTATTTCATCCTTGACACCTGAACTCACCATTAATAACTTGCATATTTGTCTTTCAAATACGAAATGATTGGTGGATGAAATGTGACTTGGCAATGCGGTTCCCTTTGTTATTACAATTATGCTGCTGTTTCAACAAGAACTTAACATTTCGGAGATACAGTGTCACTGGAGGGGACCAGAAAGGATCCTTTTGTCTGATTACAATGAAGATACTACAAAGATGTTTGTCTACTGACGATAAAGCATACAAATTAACACGAAAGGTTAATTAATTAGCTCCACAACGGGGTCTTAGCCTAGGTGCAGATAACTTTCTTTGTATCATAAATCAAATATGAACTGGGACACCTTTCTAACCAAATACCTGGGAAGTAAAGAATTTTTTTCCTGTTAAACAATGGCTTAAAAAGAAGCAAAAAGGAAATAAGAAAAGGTTTCATGTAATGTAATAAGTGAAATTTAGTTAGCTCAGCAGCTCCTAAGAGATACCAGGTCGTTATGTTATAGTGGCAATTAATGATCCAACAGACAAGATTTCTTTGACAATCTATTAAAGATATACTTGAAAATGCTCTGTCACTTCAGCTTACTCTCTGATCTTCCTGCTTTCTTTCTGCAAAACTTCATGGCTCCCTCCCTCCCTGCTTTTAATTTTCTATATTTAGTTTCCACCCTATAGTAGAACTGGAGAAGCTTCTTAGATGAGAAGCAAAATATCTTCAAAGAAAAAGAAACTCCAGTTGCCTTTTGAAAAAGCACCTTTAGGACAACCATGACCTGGATGACTGAGAATCTCCATAGACATTTAGCCCTATAGCCAGGGGTGAAATTCAGCAGGTTCTGGCAGGTTCTGGAGAACCAGTAAAATAAATTTTGAGTGGCACCAGAGTGGCACCAGAGTGGGGCGGGAATGGAGATGTTGCAATATCCTTCCCCTGGAGTGGGGTGGGAATGAAGATTTTGCAGTAGCCTTCCCCTGCCATGGCCACCACGCCATGCCCACATAACCGGTAGTAAAAAAAAACAACCTGAATTTCACCACTGCCTATAGCTATCTATACTTCTCCAAGTGACAATCCCGTCATTTTTCCTGAGAATTGTCACCTACCTACCTTGAGCAATCTATACTTCTTATCATCTCAAATGCTGAGAAGTCTCTTCTTTATCCTAATCCAGCTGCTTTATGGAGACCTATTTTTCCTGAGTGGTGATACTATCTCTTTGGAAGAGGCTAGTGTTTTATTTAAAACATGGTATGGAATTTTTTCATACTCAGATTTTGCAATCTCAGACTGGATCAAGACCTTCTGTGGCTGAAGTTTAAGAAGAACAGAACAGAATTGCAAGGAATATTGGAGGTCTTCATTGTTCAACCTCCTGCTCAGGCAGGAAACCCTATACCATTTCAGACAAATGGTTATCCAATCTCTTCTTAAAAACTTCCAGTTTTGGAGCATTTACAACTTCTGGAGGCAAGTTGTTCCACTGCTCTGTCAGAAAATTTCTCCTTAGTTCTATGTTGCTTTTCCCCTTGATTAGTTTCCACCCACTGCTTCTTATCCTGCCACAGGTGCTTTGAAGAATAGCTTGACTCCCTCTTCTTTGTGGCAACCTCTAAGATGTTAGAAAACTGCTATCATATAGTTATTCTATTCATCAAACTAAACATAGCCAATTCCAACAACAGTTCTTTATATGTTTTAACCTACAGTGCCCTAATCATCTTTGTTGCTCCTCTCTGCACTTTTCTAGAGTTTCAACAACTTTTTTACATTATGACAACCAAAACTGGATAAAGTATTCCAAGTGTGGCCTTACCAAGGCATTATAAAGTGGTATTAAGACTTCACATGATCTTGATTCTATCCCTCTGTTTATGCAGCCTAGAACTGTCTTGGCTTTTTTGGCAGCTACATCACACTGCTGGCTCATATTTAAGTGATTGTTTACTAGGACTCCAAGATCCGTCTCATAGTTATTATTATTGAGCGAGGTACCACATAGACTGTGCCTGTGCATTTTGATTTTCTTTCCTAAATGTAGAGACTTACTTTTTTCACCATTGAATTTCATTTTGTTAGATAGAACCCAATGTTCAAATCTGGAATCATATTCCCATGCTTGTTCTAATTTGACCCTTACCTTTCTAAACTTCTGGAATCTTCTCTGGACCCTCATTTTAAGCTTTTAATCCAGTCAAACTGACAGTAATTTTGTCACTGATGTTGCAAACTGAACAACTGGGGTGTTTGAGCTGTAGCAGCAGTTTACTAATTAATAAGAAAGCCTTCCATGCTGCAGCCAGTCCATAGTGGAGCTAGAATAATATTTGCTTCTGATGGTTTTGCAGTGTTGTTACAAGGAGATTGAAGTGTAGAAAAACAATTTTCTTCTTAACTCCATGCAGTTCTTAGGACAATTGAACCTGAACCAGTTACTGTCCTTGATTTCAGTCTTCCAGAACTGACATTCCCCATTAAGTCCCAATTCAGAGCACCAACATTGCAGAAAAAAATAAATAAATAAGCATACACTTCAACATCTTTGCCCTGAATTGATTATTATTCAGTAAACAATCCTCTCGCATTTCATGCCCTTTTTATTGTATATTTTTAAACTGAGAAAGATTCTCTCCTGCATTTCAGAATTCAGAATTAAACCTGATTTCAATAGCAACCCTCCTGAGGAGGATGTCTATTTCATAATTAAACCCTGATTGTATACTTTGCTTGTCCCATCTGAAAATGTCAGAGGACAGAATTTCCTTGAGACATCAAAGTGATTATCAAAATAAACAGAAAATGCTGCTTTCCTAAAATGGACCATTTATATTTTATTCAATCCATATTGTTGGCAGTGAGGGATCATGTCCATTTTTTTTAATGATATGAACAAAACTCCTGATTTCAGAATCGAAAAGTTCCTCTTGAAACTTTGGAGTTACGTCTTTCTATATCTTCCTTTCTACTTCTATTTTTTTCCCTGATAGCTAAACTTTTTTTTAATAACAGATGGCATTTTTTAAATCTGTGAAAATAAGTTCTTCATGGTACAACTCCTTTCTTCCTCCAGTGACTAAAGCTACTTTTTTTTAAAAAAAGGAAAAGCTGGCAGTAGATACACCCCAAAAAACAAAACCTAAAATTATATTCTTCAGCCAAAATAGTTAATTAAACTAGCAATTACTAATAATTGCTAGAGTGAGTCATGTTTGTTGTCTTTAAAGTGCATTTCTCTGCCATTCCACAAGTTATTCTGATGTGAAATTTTGGCTCTTCATTTTGGCTTTTTAAACAGACCTCTTGGGTAGGATACATATATTTTAATCACCCTGTCTACAGATAAGCAATGTATTTTTTTTACTACATTATTGGCAAGACCCTGTATTTTCCATTATAGTCTTTTGTGCAAATTTATGATTAAAGGAAACAAACAGCCTTACATTTGAGTAGGGAATAACATTCTCGTGGTTTAAGATATTTCAGTAATTTTCTGTACTAACAGATCTCATAACTAGGAAGAGGGGAAACGAGAATTTGCCCCTTTAGAGACAAGTTGCCATTTCAGATAATTAAAAGAAATGAAGCACCAGTCTCTGTTATTTCCATATAAATATGGTCATTAAGAATTCATTTGCCAATTTCATTTCAAAGAGATTCATAACAGTAGGGTGGAATGGTTAAATGGTCATTTAAAATATTAATTTCTTTTTATTCTGGTAGAAATAATAATCATTAATGGATGTCTGTTATTCGGAGAGGAGGTTTATGACCTGAATGCAAGTAAATTGTATCCCACCAATATGTTTTCATTAAAAAATATCAGCCAGATATATTATTCGTATATGCAGAAAAAAGTCAAGGAAAGAGCTCATTCTTTTTCTCTGAACTTGGAGAAACTGTGTGAAGGGTGAACCTTGACAAAAGCTGGACTAGGAATTCTGCTCCAAGACAGCCTAATTCATTTGAAGGTTCTCCATGTATTTAACATTTTCCTCCTTTCAATAAAATTACATAATTTAATAAACTATTTCTTGGCAATGAAGACAATTTGGTGGTTTAAAAAAAGAACATTTGGATGTGTTTTCAAAGGCTACATCTAGAAGCACCCTTTAGCTTTAGAAAATCCAATGGTGAATCCAACTGGAAGAATCCCATTCTCTAATAGCATCAGTTTCCATTCATCCTGTGCCAGTTACTAGATTGTTTAAGGGGGAAAACACTCAGTGTTAAAATGTTTATGTAACATCTTTACTTCCACCTATCATTTCTTTTAGATTCAGTGTATGTGACCCAGTGAATAGTAAGTTCATCCCAAGCCTCTATCCATTTAGCCTTCTGCAAGGCTTAAAAGACTTGGCTTTTCCACCAAGCACTGGGAGATTAGATGGTGGCATGTTAGCAAAAAAGTTAGCTCCTTTTACTGTTTTGTGCTTTTAACTGGTTGTCACAAAGGTGCTTTTTTTTTCAAGAGGCAGCTGGACTTTCTGGTTTTTCTTTGAAGAAGTTTTGCTTCTCATTCAAGAAGCTTCTTCAGCTTTGACTGAATGTCGGAAGTGGAAGGATTTATACTCCTTGCAGACAGCGTGTCATTTCCATTCTTTTAGAGAGACATTGAGGCCACCTGGCCTTTATCTATGTCATCAGACTCACCTGAGTGGTGCAAATGGGTGTGGAGCCTTCTTGGAACTGTTGAAAGGACTGTGTTGTAGATTGTAGATATATGATGTCATATCCCTCCCCCTCTGTTGAGAGAGGGCTGCTCAATTTTGACATAGATGGCCTCTTTAATTCGTCTTTCAAACCAGTGATCCTTTCTGTCTAAAATATGTCTTCAAAAGAGTGGCCTGTGTTTTTTAAATGCAGATAGACTGCTGAATCTAGTCCTGATCAGAGGTGGGTTGCTCCCAGTTCAGCCCAGATTGGGAGAACCAGTAGTAGCAGTGGCGGGAGGCTCCACCCACCTGTCAGGATGCTTCTGTACAAGTGCAGAAGTTTTTGCACATGCATAGAAGCGTTATGCACAAGAGCGACCAAACTGGTAGTAAAACAATTGGCAACCCACCACTGGTCCTGATGTGTATAACTCCTTCCATTCCCCACCATCCAGTCTCAGTTAAACAAACTTCTTGAATGAAAAGAAAAACCAGAAAGTCCAGTTGCTTCTTGATGGGGAAGAAAAAGCACTTTTGGGACACCTATGACCTGGATGACTGAGAATCTCCATAGACATTTAACTGGTTGGGTTTTACAGTTTTTCAAAATGATTTTATATATCTTTTCATCTTTGATTGGGAGCCACCCAGAGTTGGCTGAAGGATGGACAGCTCTGTAAATGTTGCAAACAAACAAACATGCAAAGGGGATATCTAATCCTTTCTTCCAAGCTCTTATTTTTTTAAGAAAAAATCACCAATGTAGAACAGCATTCAGGCATAAATTTAAACTGAGACCCAGTGGAAGCCTTCTTGAAAACAAACTCCACCACATCTTAAGACATACGGAATGTAATACTTGATCAACATACCTGGAATCTGAACATTTGGAATGGATCATTTCTACCTGGTCAACTTTAGATGATGGCTGATTTTGTTGGTAGTGGTGGTTGGCACACTGTGGTCAGTGGTGCCAACCACTGAATCATTTATCATGTCTATGTTCTGCATATCAGAAAGTACAACACATGCATTACAGTTAATGAAAATGGTGGGTCATTGCCAGACACAATTCAGTTAAAGGGCCCACATTATACAAGAAGGGTAGTGCTTTACTTCTGGCAGCAACCTCTAGCAAACAGGCTGTAGACTAATGAAAACATTGGCTGTTTGGACTGGTTCAGTAGAAACACCACCGTGTGACTTGTTGAGGGTGAAATCAATAAATGAAAACACAATCATGTGATCATTCATTCCATCTGCCCATTTCTTCATAAGCAGAAGGGCTGCAGCTGGGTTGCCATCCCAGCTCTTTTCCATTAGAGGTTTATTTAGATCAAAGCAACGGTTCGTGTAAGAGCCTTCCCATTAGGAGTCTCCAAAAGGGAAACTTCTCTAGAGTAAATGTTTGAAAGGGTAGCAACCAGAAGTTGTCACTCAGTCATGGTACGATGACTGAGTATAAATTGGGAACGGACCCCTGAGTGGGCCTAAATTTTTAATTCCCAAAAAGAGCCAAGTGCTCAATCTGGCATCACGTTGAGGTTGGATCTACAACTCCGTTATCGTTTGCCTGTTTCTGTGCTCTTAATTCTAATGACCCTTTGTTTTATTAAAAAGGTTTCTTTAGCTAAAGGGGATGTCTTGGTAATCAAAGTGCATTGTTGGAAACATATTAACTCCCTGCATTCACAGCTAAGTCCCCAGTTTGTCATCCTAAAACAATGAGACTATGAATCTGTCTTATAAATTTACCAGCCTTTTTTTTTTGCCAGCTGCTTCCATATGTGAGAGATGAATGCATTTTGAACCTAGTGCAGTGTTCTCACTTTCCCTAACTTGCTATTCCGTACTTCAATTCCCATCCTGCTTAGCCAAACTGGAGCTGCATGATTGGAGAACCCTGGAATGCCCAAACATGGTTACACACATCAACCTTCCTTTTAGCCCTCGGCTTCTTCTAAATGAGTAAAACTGAGGAAGGACTTCAGAAATGAGAAGTTTGAGGAACTGTTTAATAGAAAGATACTGCAGGCAGACTGCCAAGTCAAGAAAGAGTATGGGAGCACACAAACATTTGGCTAGTTATATCAATTGCTTTGCTAAGTTTTCCTTTTGCATTTTCCAACCAAGTAAAATAATTTATGTTTGGTTTGTCTTTCAGCAGAGAGAGGGGGGAGGGGAAAATGGGACATTTTTGCACATGGGCAAACTTCTTATGCAAGTGTCCAATTTTTCTGAACGGCCATCTCTCAGCAGTCAACAATCTCTGGCTTCCCATGACTCACTAAAACCTCAAGGGAGCAGAGCAAGAGAAGAAATCATGTTGTGGTGGTAATGGTGGTTTTCCTTCACATCCAGCAACTCGGGTAGTCAAAGAAATTGAAGAGCAATTGATTGATGTTTAACTGGAGGGGGGAAAGCCAACTGTCACTTTGCTACTTTGCAACAATAAAATCAGCTCAAAACTTGCAAAGCAGAAATGGACTGAAACACCCTGAGAACCAAACAGAGAAATTGCTCCAGAAAAAAACTTTCAGGAAGCTAAAAGGTTTTGGCATGATCATACCTGCAGCTGAAAAGAATGAACAATAATAGCCAGGAAGGTGGGCTGCCAGGAGTCACTCAAAAACCAGGTAACACAACAGAGCACTGGGCTTGTTGTTCATTGTGCTACCCCAGCCAATCCTTTTCCCCTGTTGCCTATGTCAGACATTAATTCTTTGTGTGAAGAAAAATAATAATTGCAGTCTTTGCAAAGAAAAAAAAGTTCTGAGCTATTGTCCCCCTCAAAATAGTCTTGGAAAATATTTTAGTGTTTATGCGAATGAGTTGATTGGAGTAACTTATCACAGTGTGAATTCCAATGTTGTGAGAGCAAAACTGACATGATTTGTGTGGCAGTTTCACATAATGTATTGTTGCTCTAGAGTTAGAATAATGGGAGGGAATAATCAGAAAATTGATCCCTTATGTTCAGAACAATTCTGCAGCCTTCACCAAGCCTAGATCTTAGTTATAAAGAAATGAGCGATTATTTATTCAGCTAATAGAAAGATAAATTGGATTTCATTTTATAAATGGGAAAAAAATAGTTGTAAATATCTTGCTAAGATTAAATAGAAACAGCCTTGGCTGAAGTGCTTTTCCAAATGTTCTGAATGTTGTTCACTTATGGAATGCAATCCACATTTCTTCTCAAGTGCTTCTGTTTGCATTTCTAGCAAGCAAGCATTGTTGCTGCTGGGAAAATATAGTTATTTCCTCAACAAACAAGTATAATTCTTCCCCGGTGTAGTTAAATGGTGTTATTTAATGTGCTGGAAGAAAAGCATGGCACTTATTGGATAATACATATTGAGAAGAGCCACAGTTTCATATTCTGGACTGAGGGGGAAAAGTCTCCAGGTTTTGGGGGGCAGCATTTTCTCAGAATTAAGCATTGTGGGATATCCTTGACTTAGAACCATAATCGAGCCCAAAACCTCTGTTGATAAGTGAGACATTTGTTAAGTAAGTTTAGTCCCATTTTACAATATTTCTTGCCACAGATGTTACGTGAATCGCTGCAGTTGTTAAGTTAGTAGCATGATTGTTAAGTGAATCTGGCTTCCCCATTGACTCTGCTTGTCAGAAGGTTGCAAAGGGGAATCACATGATCCTGGGATACTGCAACCATCATAAATATGTAGCAGTTGCCAAGCAACCAAATTTTGATCATATGACCATGGGATGTTGCAATTCTCATAAGCGTGAAAAATAGTCATAAATCACTTTTCAATGCTGATGTAACTTCGCACAGTCACTGAATGAATGGTTGTATGCCCATTGAAATTAATTGTGTCATGCAGTAATACTGTTGGGTTTCAGGATACCTCAGAAAGATATTTCAGATATAGATTTGTGGAAGCTGCCCTCCCCCTACTCGACACAGAGAGATTTATTTTTAATCTCTTTCTTTCTTCTTCCTTCTTGCTGTTTTACTTTCTCCACGAATGTACACATACATTGGCAATTCCTTGCCTTCAACATGTAAGAGAGTTATGGTATGCTGTACCACAAAGCTGCCATCTCATCTTGCATTGAAGATTTGTTGTATGGCTGTATGGCTCTCACCTATATGTTGTTTCAAAGAGCAGAACTGGAATTCAGTTTGCTTTGCAAAACCTGTCATAGATGCACAGATAATTTAAGGACAAGAGAAATTAACCTGCCTGATTTCATTCCTCTACAGAAAACTCTTTCAAAGCTAGACATTTAGGTTTGATTCATCCCTGGAATAGCTCTACTGGCACCATTCTGATTTGGATCTTTGTCTGATTTCCAAGTTGGAGGTGTATGGAGTCTTCAAGACCAATATACCTTGATAGATCTTTCTTTCATGGATTTAGTAGGGTCTCATTCAAAGTCATCAAAGTTGGTGGCAACCATAACTTCTTGTGGTAATGAATTTGAATTTCATTGGTCTGTTCTAAATCTCCTTCCAGTTTCATTGGATGACCCTTGCTCCTAGTATTTTGAGAGAAGGAAAAATATTTTCTAATTTCTCCATGCCATGGGCCATTTTATTCACCTCATATAACCAGTCAGTCACCTTTCTCCAGGACAATGAGTCCAAAACCTTCTCATCTTTTCTTGAAGGAATGTGTTTCAGCCCTCTGATCATTTTGGTTGCTCTCTTTTTACCTCTTCCATCTCTAATGTATATGGTTTTTTCCCTCCAAATGTGTTGACAAGAATTGTATACAGTATTCCAAACGTGTATTAGACTCTCTAAAGTGGTTGGCTTGGAGTTAAAAGAAAGAGATAATACTCTTGAATTAAGTTAGATTAGAAGATGAGAAGACGGTGAACTATGAGAAACAGCTGTGGGCAGAGGGAAAGAGAAAAGAGCTGAGAGACGTGCATGCTGCAATCGTCCCAAGCCATGCTTTGTACAAGAAAATAGAAAAGGAGCCATTTTATAAAGAAAAGCACAAAGGAAAATGGGGAACAGTGCCTCAACATCTTCACCATTACAATAATCTTCCATATAGTAGTACTGAGGTAGTGCCCTGCACTGCACTCAAGACTGCAGACAAGTTTGTTTATTAGGGCTTTTTTTCTCTGCCTTTACTTCTTTATAAGTAACATATATGTTACTTACTAGTAACTCAATGTTGCAAACATACCTAATACTCCTTCTTACTCCTATTTCCACAACAGCAACAACCCTTTCAGGTGAGTTGGGTTGAGAGAGAATGACTAGTTCATAATCCATCGTCACCCAGCTGGTTTCCATGCCTAAAGCAGGGCCAGAACTCAGTATCTTGGATTACTATGCCAACACCTTTACCACTACATCAAGCTGACTAGTCAAAAGAGGTTGATTATCCTATGTAGATCTGTTCTACAACACAAGAACTGACAGTAATGAGAAACAGCCAAAAGATAGGGATCTCTGTGAGACAGCATCAAAACAGTCCAAGTGGCATCATGTCATTACAACAATCCTTGTAACTTTTTGATGGCACACACAGACTCTCCAGCCAAGGAGAGAGAGAAATAATAATTCTCACTTAACTTGATTGTACAGCCCGCCCTGGAAGACAACTCTGGTTCAGAACTTTCTCAAGAAATACATATGGGACATACTTACAGTTGCTTGTTTATAGCAACCATCAAAGAAACTATGATTATCTAGATAAATTTGTAGAGTATAAGACAAACTCTTATAGTTAGACTCTATCATGGGTTTCTCATACATCCATTTCCTAAGCAGAAAACACCATTACTAGAATACTATCCTATATTCTTGAACAGATTTTCTAATGAACTGCTCTGAAAAGAACAATATTGTAAGAGGCTTTCAACTGATAGAGCTCTAATCACACATTGTGAGGGCACCCCAGAGGTGGTATTCAGCTGGTTCTCTCCAGTTCGGGTGAACCAGTAGGGAAGGTAAGTGAATCCCACCTCTGGGGCACCCCGAATTCACTGCAGAGAGCAGTATGGATTGTCTCAAAAATATTAACAGACTGTGTGGCCTCAGTTCTTAAGATATTCATTATGTCTGGTAGTGCTTACCTCCAGCCAGGCTAGCCAAAATTTATAAAAATGTATCACCTAAATGCTGGAAATGTGATCAAACACCGGGCACCTACTACCACTACCACATATCACTTTGGTCATGTACCAAAGCAAAAGAATATTGGCAAAGGATACGAAGGTGGTTGGAAGAAATGAATGGACAGAGATGGGAACTCAAACCAGAAATATTCCTATTAGGAATTGTCAAAGAGGATTTAAGCAAAGGGTTAACATATTTAACACTACATATCATAACAGCTGCAAGAATTGTTTATGCCCAACAATGGAAGAGTGAAAACGTTCCTAAAGGAAGAGAAATAACAAAGAAAATACTTGACTGTGCAGAATGTGATAGACGGATGCTAGAACTGCACTTCCAACATTGTTCCTGGTTATGATATCCTGATTGACTCTAGTGATTATCCAAAATTCACATCTATGTAAGTCTCTCTACAAAAACCTACACAGCTTAATAATGTAGAACTATGGCAGCACTCTGCTATTAGATTATAAGAATATCCTTGCTGGATCATTTTAAGGCTATTTTTAGTCCAACATATTGTATCCAACAGTGACAAAATTATTTTTTCTGAGAAACACATAGGCAGCACACACAAGTACACACCATGGACATTTAAATAAATAAATATGGCATTCTTTCACACATAGGCTTTTCGTTTCACTGTGCTCTGATTTTACACATACTTGGCATAATTTCAGAATGTGTTGACAAAGCAATGATGGATGATTAAAAACAGGCTGATTCTCATCTTATAGAGAAACTGTTTAACAATGGAATGCTGAGCACCTTTAAAGCTTCTATGTGAATCAAATATAGGGAAACTGCAAATAGCTAGTTGTCTTTTCCTGAAACAAATGTATAACTTTGTTTTCATATCATGAACTGTAAAAAGCAAATAAATGGCAATTTGATTAATGTTCATCAACCATGTTGAATGGAATAGCCATGCCAATCCATGGTTTTCTTGTGGGCATACAGTAGATGTGAACTGCATGGGACAGCTATTGTGGAGAAAATGGAGGAAGGATCATCAGGGGCTGTTTCCCCCAACTTGCTAATCATGAATCAGAAACTATGTGTAAAGGACATACAAAGATGTCATAATATTATTGATTTCCTATCCCAATTTTGCTTTGTACAAATCAACAGGTTATTTGTAACTTGTAACTTCATGAAGAGTTGGGCTGAGACAGAGTAAATGACCAGAGTCATCAAGCCATCTTCGTCTCTCAATGTTGACCCACAGAAGAGTCAACTTGTAAAATCTGTTCAACTTCTAAAGGAGTAATGTCCATCTTATTAGCTATGTCACATGGTCTACCTGTCACTGTTCATACCAAAATAAAGTGAGGGTGGGCCTGTCCTTGCTCCTACTGGTTATATGAGGCTGATGAGGGCATACATCTCTTGTACTGAAAGAGAAGTTGGAATGAACTCATAGAATCCGAACTAGTTTCTCATGGTCTTTCATCTGAGCACCTATTTACTTTGGATTATCATAAGGCTAGACATGTACTCCTCCAGAGGATGAAAGATATGGAATATTGATTCAATGCCAGTGGGAACCCATATGTCAGCAGAACCTTGATCCCTTGGGGACCCAGTGTTATTTCTTTCTGAACCTTCTTTCAGTCATGGGTGTTAGATCAGACAAAGGATTCCGACTCAGGCATGGTCAAAACAACAGGAACGTTTATTCACACTATTTACAACACACACAAGATTCAACTGGCAAGGTTTCTTCTCTGGCAACCTCTTATATAGAGTTACCAGGCAGGAAACTCCTAGCAATGCAATTGCAACAATGTAACTCCTTTCCAGACAGATTCCAGACAGCTTGTCTCTGTTAATCACTGCAGCTGCTGGCTCAGCTCCGGAATGCGGTGACTCATAGGTTACCAGACGAGCTGTCTGGGACATAGGCTTGGGGACTCAACAATGGGATACCATCTTGTCATTCCCTTCTTGCTGTGTATATATTCAAAAATTCCCTTAGCTGAACAAATTTGTTCATATGGTTCAGGAGAGATCAAAACCATTGCTTGTGTAATGTTGTAGACATCTAAGAAACCCATTGGTTTTACTTATCTTGCCACAACATCAATAGATAGACAGATCTTTGGAATGCAAAGTTTTTACTTTCTGAGGTCAAATATTGTGGGCAAATTTATCATGGCAGGTGTTAAAACATGTCATCTAATATGGTATCCCTGATTAACATATGTTTATTTGCTTGCATATGCTTCTATTTATTATTATGTATAAATCACTGATTGCAATAAGGATAGTATGCATGATACTCTAATTGAAGGGTATGTTAAGGAGATTACCTACTGGTTAAACAACCCGAGTTTTTATTTAATAAATTGACAATAGATGTTTCAGTGGGGCAGAGTGGATGTCTTATTCTCATTGCTTCCTCCAGATGGAACCTGTTAAACATTTCAATTTATGTCCTGATGGCATATAGAGCACTCAAGTTATGTCAACTTTTGTTGGAATGTAGCCAATTTGAACTACAGAAGGTCTTTAATTGTACATTTAAAAAAGAAGGCATATTTTCTGTTTCATGCCCACCCTTCTTAGCTTATATTTATCAATATAATTTACCTAACTGCCCCTTTCACATATCACATAGTGACTCTGGATGGCTTACAATGGGAGGAAAAATAAAATAAAAAGAACTTTAACTCAATAGTATTATACTAACATGCTTACTATTTTTGTAATATTTGAGTTCAATTGTCTTCATAACATTTCAGATTTTATGGCTCAGTGTTATCCCTAAGTGACTGCATTCTTTTGTACTGAATATAGTTGAAGGGAACTATGAAATACTACTGTACACTGGAAGAAAAATGGAGCCTTTGACTGTAAGAACATTATTCATAAAGAAAGACAGATCAAGACACTGAGAAAAAAAAAATACAACCTAAACCTTATGTTCAACAAATAAAAGACATCTTCCCAAACCCATTTTAGTGAATATGCACTAGTCTTGAAATATTATTTCAGTTTGGCTATTCTACTACTTATTTGTCATAAACATAATAGCAAAAGGCAGAAACAAGATTTTTTTTGCACTGAGAAAATATCTTATAAATTCAGCATAAAGTGCCTCATAGTCATGCATTTTTGTTAAAAAAAAGTAAAAAATAATAATAAAAAATAAGTTATGTAAGCAGAACTAATTTCTTTAAACTATGCTCGTAACTTGACACATACTTTTTCCCCCCACAGAAAAAGAAAACATAATCCCACATAGAATATAAGCATATGCTTCAAATTGAGCAGAATTTTAGTGGGACTAAAGTCTTGGACAGGAATGTATGAATCAGTGTAAATTATCTGTTTTAATATCCACCTCCATCAAGGCAGTATTCATTTCTATATTTTTTTAAAAAAAAACCTGTAAACAAATTAACATCTATTCTTGTTTTCATAACTTAGGGATCTTTTTCACGGAACATCTAATTTTCTTAATTTTCAATATAGATTCCCAAAGAAACCAGATTTTATAGAAATTCCTCTAGTATAGAGGATGGTACCACCTATCTTTAATAGTTACTGTCTCTCCTATAAGACTGACAGAATGAGGGCAGTAGCTCTATAAACCTGAAGTTCAAAAATGCCATCATGCTTGCTTGCCCAGATAAAAGTAGCATATCCAATTTATATAAGCTAAATTTACATTCAAATCAGAACTTGCACTTTCCCAAATTTTGCAAGACACTTAATGAAACAGGTATAAAATGTGTAAAGAGCAAAGGTGCAGAAAGTAGGTATATGTTAGGAAAACATACGTCACAATTCATATGGATTTTAAATGCAAAAATAAATGAACCCGGATACAGAAGAATTTAAATAAAAACCTCAATGACTAAACAGAATAAAAACTTGCCAACTGTCCTTATTCTCTGTTACCCTAAGATGTCTGCTTACTTGTTCTGATTCAAAGGTTTATTCTAAAATTGATCTTTGCTGAAACTCAAAACTTTTGGACCACAAGATTTCTTTTGCTACCTCATCACTTCTTATGATTTTATGTGCAACTTGCAAACCATGAAAGATAATTATCTCTACCTTTCTCTGTCTATATTTTGAAATTCTCATCAAAGCAGTTTTTGAAATTCTCCTGAAAGCTTCAGCAAGCCAGAGTTCTTGCAACCATCTTCTGCAAAGGGGACATTTTCATTAGCAATGCCTTAACTTTGTAATGATCTTTCCCAAAGGGCATTCATTCTGATGCTGTTGTGCCAGCCAGGAACATTATTTTTTAAAGCTTGTTAGCTTGTTTGCTCTTGTCGATCTTCTTTTTATGGAGCTCTTTCTTTTTTTTAGCATAGTTCTGGTGTTTTCACACTTAGGTTGTATATTTAAAGAGGAAGACACAAATATAGCCAAATAAATTAGTCCACCACACGGGCAATAGAAAATGAGATACTAATTTTTACAGGCAAGTAGAAGCATATCAATAACCCATTGGGACATAATACAAAGAGGCAGTTTTGAGCTTCAGAAATAAACTGGAAATGTTGCTTCAAACCAAGCTGGTGTGAGGATATGGCCCCTTTCAAGCTATCTCTTCTGACACTATATGGTTGCCCATTAAGATTTCCTTGCAATTCTGGGAGAAATCACAGTAGTAAATATTTATTTTGGGATAAAATCTGAAACATTTCATATGCTAACATATAAAATTTTCCTCTCTCCATTGTCAATACAAAGATATCAGTTTGTACACACACATCTGTGCATTAAATTGTTAAAGAGCATTTGCAAGTATTCTTGTGTTTGTGTTGTCTTCCACATGATACAGATCTAAAATTATCAGAATGCAAACTCAAGTGGAAATCAATGATCACTTGATTGCACTGTATAGCATTATTATTTTTTCCTGAAGATTTTATTTGAGCAATGTGTGTTGTGGCGGAGTTTAAGTAGAGTTTTCTGGTTTAATAAAACACTATGGCTAATACTGGATAATGACAGTCCATAACAGCAGAAAAGCTTTAGCATCCATTTTAAAAGGTAGATCAAAAGCATCAGGAACATTATTCTCACACAGACACACAAACACAGAGACACTCTTCCTTAAAAGTTAGATTGATTGTTGTCACGTACTTATGACTGCTTATGCAAGAAGTGAAAGGCATAATGACATGAAAAGAAGGTGGGTCTTGAAAGTCAACGTGCTACTTTTATTCCTGCATAAATCAAAGTATAAGATGCTGTTTATCAACAGGTATCTTTTAACCATTTCCAGTATGACGTTAGTGGAAATGTCCCATTATAAGGGATGTGGTGACTCAGTGGCTAAGATGCTGAGCTTGTCAATCAGAAAGGTTGGCAGTTCAGCGGTTCTAATCCCTAGTGCCACGTAATGGAGTGAGCTCCTGTTACTTATCCCAGCTTCTGCCAATCTAGCAGTTCAAAAGCACGTAAAAATGCAAGTAGAAAAATAGGGACCACCCTTGGTGGGAAGGTAACAGCATTCTGTGTGCCTTCGGCATTTAGTCATGCCAACCACATGACCACAGAGATGTCTTCAGACAACGCTGGCTCTTTGGCTTTGAGACAGAGATGAACACCACCCCCTAGAGTCAGGAATGACTAGCAGATATGTGTGAAGGGAACCTTTACCTTATTAGTGGAAACATTTCAAAAAAAATTATCATGGAGCACATCTTAAGACTAATTCCAGTTCCTACCATCATATGAAAGAAATCTGTAATAAAGACTTCCTCACATTTTCCTCCTCATAGTGTGGATAGTATTATCTGGTTGTAGATGTAGATTCTTTGAGGCCTAAGTTACCCTTCAACACATAGAAAATGTACTCTGTGCCATGTGAATTCCTTGGACTGATCAGCCTAATTCTATAAATTTAGGACTGTGTGGGAATTGTATTCAGCATTTTTAATGAATCCTCATGCAGTTTTTTACAAAAGCAATTGCTTTTTTCCCATTTAACCATGATGGCAGTTTCTATGTCATTCTAATTAATAGAGTTCAAGGTTCATATTCATACCTTGGCTATCATTAAATGATTTAGTTACAGTATTGGGTAGTAAAAGGCTTTGTCTGAATGTCCTGTCTTTTTCTGTACATTCACCTCCCTAAGGTTCTGTAACCATCCTGATTTCAATTAAACCTCAAAGAAAGACAAAAAGAGGGAGTCATTTAGACTAGAGACATCTTCAATACTGTTGCTGTGAAAGTACAGTACAGCAGGAATGTCCAACTTTGGCAACTTTAAGACTTGGGATCTTAAAAGACCCCATGCTGGCTGGGAGATTCTGGGAATTGAAGTCCATAAGTCTTAAAGCTGCCAATGTTGGATGCCCCTGCTCTACAGGAATGTAGCCAATAGTCACTAGGACTGGAGCTCAGCTCAATTCAAGGAATTCTTTCATTTTTTATCAGGAAAGGAACAGCCTTCCAAAGGACTTCATTGTGTTTTTGCAGACAAACTGTTTGATGCTAGCAAGGATGATTATGTGGAACCTGATCTTTAGTTCCCTGATTTCATTGTATTTTTTTTTACATCTCAATCACTGCATAGTGATTTGCAGTGCAGAAGGGATCTAGCAGCCCTGAGAGTCTGTAAAAAAGTGACGCTAGGCAAGAAACAGATGGCATTGTTAAAAAACTAAATGATCTATTTTAACAAAGTAAATTGATGTAAATACAATAAGATATAATTTGTCTGTGCAGCGTAAGTGGTAAAAACAGTTTTACAAAGTCTTTTAAAAGCCCTCAGAGCATTCATTGGAGCACACTGGCTGGTTTCACAGGTGGTGAATAACCAGGTCATTTTAACAAGGCAAGGACGATGGATAAACTGTATATGCAAAGATTATGGATAGAGATGATGCACAGATGAGGATAAATGATAGATAGATAGATAGATAGATAGATAGATAGATAGATAGATAGATAGACAGACAGACAGACAGACAGACAGACAGACAGACAGACAGACAGACAGACAGACAGACAGACAGACAGACAGACAGATAGATAGATAGCATAGACAGACGAGATAGGTGGACAATAAATGATAGATCGATAGATGATAGATAGATAGATAGATAGATAGATAGATAGATAGATAGATAGATAGATAGGTAGGTAGGTAGGTAGGTAGGTAGGTAGGTAGGTAGGTAGGTAGGTAGGTGGGTGGGTGGGTAGGTAGGTGGGTAGGTAGGTGGGGGGTGGGGTGGGGGGTGGATGGATGGAGAGATACATACATACACCTACACACACACACATATAGACAGAAATAAATAGACAGATATAACTGATAAATAGACATACAGAGAAAGATAGAGATGGATGATTGATAGACAGATGATTGATAGATGATAGAGAGAGATGATAGACAGAGACATATATAGATATGATTGACAGAAAAACAGATAGGCAGGCAGATAGATAAATAGACAGATTCTTAGCATTCGCTATAACCTGTTTCTGAAGTTGTGGAAAGTTGCCCTCTGACACCACTGAATGACATCGCCAGATCTCGCTGCTTGAGCAGAGTAAGGAAGATTCTCAGAGATGGTTCCCACCCTGGTCGGTGTCTCTTTGCACTGCTACCATCAGGCAGAAGATATCAAATTATAGCCAGCCAAACAAACAGGTTTAAAGATAGTTTCTATCCTTGGGCTGTCAGAGTTTTAAATACAACCACAATCACTTTATTTACATGCTAGGTGTTTTTTTCTTTTTTCTTTTCTCTCTTTTTTTGTTTCTTTTATAATTTTGCACCAGTGAGGTTAAAACCAATTTCATTGTAAACAAGTACAATGACAATAAAGATTATACTTATAGAATTGAAAGCAGCTGCCAATATTATTCTCATACAAAAACACTCCCAACCCTGAATAAATTCTAGTTTGTTTAAATCCATGTTTTAACATCAGTTTTGCTAACAGTTTGGTTGTTAGACTTCTCTTTCATCTTTCCTCCATAAGGCAATATACAGTATATGGGGACCTGCCTTCATTTTATCCTCACCAAATTGTGAGAGGTAGATGGCGCTGAGCATGAGTGACTGATTCAAAGTCCCCCAGTGAAATTCCACAGCTGACGGTAGAATCTATTCTAACACCATCACCATTTCATCATACTGCCTTTCCCTGCCTAGCAAGAATGGGCAATCTGTTATTTGCATTCATCCCAGCCCAATTTTGCAGACTTTGGCACCTATCTAAGATCCTGATATTAAAATTGGGAGCAATCTGGCAATATAACTTTCTGCTTTTTTTTTTTAAAGAGACAAATATGCAAAATATTTGTGTGATGCCTCCAACTGGCATAATACATTTTTTTTAAAGTAAGCCTCCAAAAGAATGTTTTAAATATGTGCTCGGTGAGATCCCCAACTCATACAACCACACTTACTAGCCCTTTAAGGCAGGGGTGGGTTTCAAAATATTTGGAACAGGTTCTGTGGCTTGCTGGCCATGTGACCGGGTGGGAGTGGCTTGCCGGCCATGTGACCGGGTGGGAGTGGCTTGCCAGCCATGTGACCGGGTGGGAGTGGCCAATTTGTATATATGTGTATATATATATATTTCAGTTAATGGTACAGAAAGAGGGGAGGGGGGGTTGCTGGCTTGTGAAACCAGCCTCAGGTAGGTCAGCGACAGGGAAGGGACTTGACGGCTGCCGGTCTGTTTTCTAAGCCTCACACCTAAACTCCGTTCAAGGAAATTCCGATTTAAATAAACAGATCGCTTCTCCCCCGCATCCAGCCTCCCCCGTCCCCTCCATTTGGCAAGGCGCAGAGCCAGAAGCCTCCCCGCTCTTCCAGCACCGACCTTCTACCTGAGAAGACGGGGGGGAGGGGGGAGTGGCGGCCTATCTCAATCGGGAGACTTTCCCAAGCGCAGCCGAAGGATCCCTCCATCAGCCAGGCCGGCTCTCCGAAGGGGTCTCCCTTTCCCCTTCCCGCTGCTCTTCGGAGTTGTCATGGCAGCAGCGGCCGCAGGTTGCCTTTTCCGCGCGCCTCCTCTTCTTTCTCCCCGGCAGAGCCATGGGGCTTCTGTCGCAAGGCTCTCCACTCAGCTGGGAGAAGACGCAGCGGCACGCGGAGCACGTGCGCAAACACGGCATCCAGCAGTTCCTGCACATCTACCAGGCCGTCGGGGAGAGGCACAAGGACGTGCTCAAGTGGGGCGACGAGGTGAGCGGCCCACCCCCACCACCCACCCCCATGGAGAAGGGGAAAGGGGGACCCCTTCGGAGAGCCGGCCTGGCTGTCTTCTTTTTTCCTCAGCGAAGCATGGGCGAGGAGGAGGAGGCGCTTCGTTGAGGGAAAAAGAAGACAGCGCAGTCGCCTTGCTTGCTTTCCTGCCTGCCCGCCCCAGCTGGGAGCAGCAGTTAGCAGTGGCGACTTACTTCCGGGTCCACGATCCAAAGGGATCGCTCGGGATCCGGAAATTTTACGAAAGGGTTCACCCGATCCTGGCCGATCCCCCAGAAACCCACCCCTGCTTTAAGGCAATTTTATGTATTTGTTTTTTTTTAAATCTGCAGGCCTCTTTTGAAATATAGTTGCCTGTCTCCTGTAGAGAGTTAGGAGAGCATTTCTCTATTTAATAGCATAGAATCATGCAGTATTATAGATGTAATCACCTAATCATTTCTCAGTGAATAAAATCTAAAGTTGTAAGTACTCACAAATGAGGATTGAACATCTTTTCTTCAGAATTCAGAAGAGCCCATTCATTTTCTACAGATCTTTTGTTCCACTGTCACTCTTTACTCTGATTATGAAGCTTCACTTTAATTCTACAATAAAATATTTGAAAGCCCTTCCAATTTTTGAAACGTAATTACGTTCTACCTTCCTTCCTTCTTTGATCTAACCACCCGCAGGTCCTTCAGCCTTTCTTCACCAAATATTCCCTTGATATTTCCAGGTCCTTCAGCCTTGCTTCACCAAATACCCCTTGATTATTCATTCCCTTTCTCTGAAACCTTTCCAATAATCACCACCTATCTTTAAACTGTGGCATTCATACATAGGCACAGTACTTATACACAAAGTCTTATTTGTGTAGAATCTAATATGAATTCCACGATTTGGACATGCCAACACTAAGAGCAACCTAAAATTGTATTGGTGATTTTATCTTTTGCCCTCTTTGCCTTGCAATGCGAACATTCTTGACCTAGTTGATGAACACCTGAAAGAAAATAAATACTGAAGACTATGAAATGGATCTGATGTCAGAGACATTTTACTCTCTGCTATTTTGACAAGGGAAAAATATGTTCTTCATTGCTGCTCCCTGTCTTCCCCAAAGACTGTTCAATGCCTATGGATGAGCTAGCCACAAATCTTTCAGCTGGCAAGGCATCAAACAATACTCCAAAGCTGAACATTTTTCTCAGACAAGAGTTTCCCAAAACTACTGTCCCTTGCTCCTTTCCCAGTATATTTATTTTGGAAGAAATCCAGGGGGCAAAACCTAATATATTATCCAGACTGCAGTTGAAGATCAAAGATGTTCTAGTTGCTGCTTTCTGAGATCCTCCCTTAGGACTAAGTTGTTGAAATATTAAACACTGAGTTGGGTGGGGAATAGCTCGGTGGTGAAGGAATTTATAAAAGCTAGAAGTTTAAAAAAATGCTATACCAATATGTATAGTTTATTTTTAATACCATAACCATTATTATAAATACGTTCCATGTGCAAAATTATGCAACATGATGGACGACCTTGTGATAAACAGTTGTCAATGTATCATTTTATCTTAAGTATAAAGAATCTTGTAGGAACTTTAAAAATGGAAAATATTAAAAGAGTATGATGCTACGGAATAAAGTACATTTCTTAATGCATTTGAAGTATAATCCTGAATTACTGGTACATCTGTACCTTGATTACACATCATGTTTCTAAGACTTCATGTTATGTCACAGCATAGTGGTTAATATTTAAGATGCTCCAAGCTGGAGATTCCACCACAATATGATGACTAACAAGCAACAGAGGGAGTAGCAATCAATCAGATCCCAGTGCACACCTTCTCATCCAATGCCAATGGTTGAAAAAAAATGAGATCATTGAACTCCACAGGGTTTTAGTATTTTCTCATAAAATTTCAAAAAAAATGAAAATAAAAAATTTGCAATCACTCGAATTTGTAGCCATTTTAAAAAAAAATGTTATTTTATTTTCAGATTATTTTGCATACAGTGTTTAAGCATAGAATATATCCCTTGGTCCTGCGATGTTTTTAAACCTTGATATAATGTCAAAGAAATAAAGGAGTCTGTTTCTTGGGCTCTTCTAGTTTCTCTATTAAGTATTCCATGGATTCCTTATTTAAATGGAGTTGTAAATTGGAATCAGCTTGTGATGATCATGATGAATCTAGCATAACATTTTTACTTACACTTCAACATTAATTTATCAGTTTGTTTGCTGTTATCTCTATACCATTGCTTGGCATACCATTAATTGTAGTATGCCAAGCAGAATCACTTCTGAGATAGGCAGCCATGTAAATTTGATTAAAGCAAACAAACAGATATGTTTAAATGAATAAAGCAGGAAGTTGTATGTGTCACTGTATACACAACACCAAACAGATTGATAGACTTTTTTTGTTCAGGTCCTACTGAAAAAATGCTAAGCTGAATATGGATTTTTACTACAGTAGTACTTTCCCCCCCATTTCCTACACTTTCCACTTTGGGGGGAAGTTTAAAAAAATCAGCGCACAGCATCGGACTCATCTAATTATAAATACATGCTTTGGTTATTTTTAGCTGTGTTTGTTTTGCTTTGTTTGTTTAGACTTTTTCTAATTAGCCTTGATGTGGACCTCATTCAGAACTCCTGGCTTGGTGAACAATGTCTGCCTCAAGATCAATACAACTAATTGTACCTAATTGATTATGCAATTTGCATTAACAGATTTCCATTAAATCCCTCTGTGTGAACTTTGAGGTGCTAATTATTGTGTGGCATTGGAATGGTGATGCAACAATTAGACTTTGGGGCATTCGCAAGACTAGTCTTGAGTTATTCAGCATGCTATTTTGCCATCACTCAATTTCGTTAGAAAGTGGTATCCTTCCTATGCAATCCTGCAACATTCATTGTAATTAAATGTGATTCCTATGGTTTTGACTTAGAATGTTGTATAAACTCCGTCACTGATTTGCAAAGTGTTGTTATTGGTTTAAAATGTTGGATTAATCCAACACTGTTATATTCAATAAACATGGTTAAAACCATGACTTGAGGCAATGCTTGAGCATCTGATATCATTCAAATGTTCATAATGTTTATCTTTGTGTGACATTTTTATCAAGCCTGGAAATTACAAGTTTTATTTTTACTCACAGTTGAATGCAATCATATTAAATACTGGATATCGAGTAAGAAGAAGCTGAATTCAAATTAAAATATTGGTTGTTTGTTAGTCTTATTGGCTGGGACTGAATTGTTATGCAGATCCAGTCTAGTCTTGGACTATACCCGAAACCATTATTATATTACATTTAAATATATACATTAGTTAAATGAAATAAATATCAAGTTGTTGTATCAGAATCCTTTCTACAGAGGTTCGAAGCAAAACATATTTACTGTTTGATTTTGGGGGAATAATATTAGGAATTAATATATAGCTGGAGAAGGATTATTTTTAATAATAATAATTATACACACACATACACACTTTTAAATTAGAGATGTTTTTAATGGTCAGTACACCACCTGTCCATTTAAATATTTGTGTTTAATTTTTGACACTTGAACTGTTAACTGTCACAACACAATTATAATTATGTGAAGTGATTAGTGCTTGAAAAATCACTGCCATGTTGTAACATGCAAAAAGCAGTAACTAGCAAGGAATTATTCCAAATATTTCTAAAGCTGTTTTACAGCAGACATAAGGGTGACATTTCCTTGAGGGGAAAAAACAACAGAAAACTATGATCCTTTATAACTTAAAGCAATTTTCTCTTTTAAATTGACACCCCAAAGGCCAGCGAAATCCATCTGACTTACACAAACTTTTTGAATTTTCAGACTGTTAAGAGATAGAATGGCCTTGGCTTTCCCTTCCCTCAGTTTGCTCCCAGACTTCTCAGTTCCCACCAACACAATCTGGTGATTATTGTTATACATTAATTGCTGGAACTTTAAGTATAGCAAGATATTAACTCTGTGTGTATAGCTGTGACAGTACAAAAGGAATCCAAGCAATGTGGAAAGCCAGATTCATCTTATATGAGTCAGAGAGTCGGCAACCTGATGCTTGCCAGGTGCTTTGGGCTTCTACTCACAGCATCCCCAGTGATATTATGCCCAAGTGGGTTTCAACTAAAGCATCTCTGCATCTGTATTACAAGCACAGACAGTAAAGTTTTAATATTACAGGTGAAAATTGCAGTAACATTCTATAGTGTACACAGTTCCCTAATTAAGGTTTCATCTTTGCCATTCTACTAGGTCAGCTTCCACCCTCTGGATGTGGTCAATATTCCCTGGTCACTGAATAAGCTCAGTTTTCAATGAAAGGTTTTATCTCCCTACTGTTTTAAATCATGTTTTTCCCCCTCAGAGTTTTTTTTTCTGTAAAACTTCAGGGTTGCCTCAGGCTTTGTTGCCTTGGTTGGTGCTACATAATCAATGACACTCACAGCCTGAATGTTTGAAATGGAGAAAATGATAATAGACAAACTTTTTTTTTTCCAAATTAAATGAGGAACACCAAGCCACTAATTTAGCAAGATGCCTCCATCGCGTTGAAACGAGTTTCAAATTTGTGTAACTGTTAATGAGAAAACTAGAGTTCTGTGACTGATTTCACAAAGGATTATTAGGACCCTCATAAAACTACAGTTGCCAGAATTGTTTAAAGGAAGCAATGATTTCAGTCTAGTTTTCCTACCAGTTAAAAGAGTCACTCTTGAATGTCTCTTCAGATCCAGAGGGGAAACAACCTAATTATACAGTCGAAGGCAAATTGCAGGAGACTACAATTCAAAAATTAATTCTGGAAAAAAATAGCTTGGATAGGATAGATAATTCCCAAATCATGTGTTTTTGGTTTATGTTAAAACCCAGAGGCTTTAGTCAACAGTAATGGATGTTAAAAGTTGATTCATTCCTAATAATGCTATCTAAGCCTCTTATAAATGGTTTTTCAACACTCTGGTTCTTCAACCATGTATTTTAGCATATAATATAGTCATTATATAGATAATAAATGTCAGTGTGATATGGTGGTTTAAGTGTTAAACCAAGAACAGGGAGATACAGATTCTAATCTATTTTTAGCCACTGAAGGCCACTGGGTGATTTGGAACCAGTCGTTCTTTCTTTGCCCAAACTACTACAAGGTGTTCTTGTTGTGAGGGGAAATTAGGAAGACAGAATACTATACATTCTAACATACATTCCTGAATGAAAGGCAAAAGAGAAATAATATATAGAAAGTATTTTTATTTCTTTATAAAATGTTTAGGTCACTTCACTCCACAACCACTCTGAATAGCTTCACAAGATTTTTTTTTTTTTAAAAGAACATAGGAATCTTGTGGAAACAAATAAAAAATAAATACGAATAAGATAAAAGCAAATAACAGACACCCATTCACATTACCCCACCTTGTTCAAGACTACAAAAAGCAAAGCTTTTAAGGCTTACTAGACTGTGGGCAGTATGACTCTCTGAGGGAATATTGTTCTTGTTCCAGAGGACAGGTCCTTCAACAAAGAAGATTCATTTCTTGGCTCTTGTTCAAGGCATTGATTGATCAATATAACCCAAAACAAGTCAACTTTGTATGATTGAACACAATGGGCTACAAGAACCAAAGTGAGCCATACTATAAGAGCCACACAGCAACAACCCCTGGGTCAATTAATGCTCACACAATGTATAGAAGCTGTGACACTGAGTGGCAAAATTATCATTTATTGTCAGTTGCTAAAATGTTGTACATTTTCAAATAGGACCAGTCAAATGTGCTTGTCAATTGTTTCCACAACCATTGGTTTCTGTAATACCGGTATGTGTGTGGGCAGCTCAAACTATTACACTCTGGCCATCATCTATAAAATTGACATTTATGCCCCAAACTATAAGAAATGAGAGTTACATTTCAAACTCTGAGGGTGTATGAAAAGTAAGAATAACATGGATTTTCTTTTAGCCATCTGCTTGAGCTCTTAATCTTTGAGGACTCTGAAAGCATAGCCTATTAATTTTTCCAAAGGTGAGGCTTTGTTGGATTTCAGGCACTTGCTTGCTACATGGCCTGCAGTTCCACAGGTGCAGCACTTTGTGGCTAACACAGAAGTATATACAGTATTTTAGAAGTGCTAGGTTTCATGGGGGTAGAATCATAAACTGAGGTTCACCATCTCGGTTTTCTTTCAAGTACATGGAATATGCAACTGAGAACGTTGCAGGAAACAAGAGGAAGATGGGAGTGGTTGGGGTGGGGAATAAGGGTGTAGTAAAAGCAGCTCTTGTGGGTTTTTTAAGGGACAATGCTCATCTCCATTTCAAGGCCATTGAGCTAGCACTGTCTGAAGATATTTCTATGGTCATATGATGTACCAGAGCATGATACCTTCCCACTGAAGTGGTACCTATTCATCTACTCACATTTTCATGCTTTTGAACTACTACAGTAGGTTGGCAGGAGCTGGGGCAAGCACAGGAATCCATCATGTGGCACTCAGGTCTTGAACCTGGGCTATCGACTTTCCAGACGACAAGCTCAGCTCTGTAAACTACTGAGAGAGAGAGAACTGTAAAGCACTGTGAAGTGGTATATAGGTCTAAGTGCTCTTGCTATTCTTAACAGCTGAGACACCAATCTCTGTAGAGAGATTGTAAAAACCTCTTTCCTTATTCTTTCCTCAATGCCTCAAATCTTCCAGTTGCCATTCAATTAACAAATTCTCCAGATTCTGTGGACTGTCTTTTCCCACCTCATCTTTTCATTCAGCAAGTCCTTGTGGTACTGGTGATCACAGCAAGAGCATTCCACTTCACATTTATTGAATAATTCTCACAAACACTAAGTCATCTTGTTGCAGCTTTGGGATCTCTCAGTTTTCTATAATTCTTCTTCTTGAATCTTCAAATGCAGCTCCAGGATCCTGTCAGGAGTCTGCAAAATCAAGATCATTTGACATCCTATATTGAAAAAGAATACAATACAATACAATACAATAGCAGAGTTGGAAGGGACCTTGGAGGTCTTCTAGGCAGGAAACACTATACAGTTTCAGACAAATGGCTATCCAACATCTTTTTAAAGACTTCTAGGGTTGGGGCATTCACAACTTCTGGAGGCAAGCTGTTCCACTGGTTAATTGTTCTAACTGACAGGAAATTTCTCCTCAGTTCTAAGTTGCTTCTCTCCTTAATTAGTTTCCACCCATTGCTTCTTGTTCTGCCCTCAGGTGCTTTGGAGAATAGTTTGACTCCCTCTTCTTTGGGGCAGCCTCTGAGATATCAGAAGACTGCTATCATGTTTCCCCTAGTCCTTCTTTTTATTAAACTAGACATACCCAGTTCCTGCAACCGTTCCTTATATGTTTTAATCTCCAGTCCCCTAATCATCTTTGTTGCTCTTCTCTGCACTCTTTCTAGAATCTCCACATCTTTTCTACATCGTGGTGACCAAAATTGAATGCAGTTTTCCAAGTGTGACCTTACCAAGGCATTATAAAGTGGAATTAACACTTCATGTGATCTTGATTGTATCCCTCTATTTATGCAGCCTAGAACTGTTTTGGCTTTTTTGGCAGCTGCTGCACACTGCTGGCTCATATGTAAATGGTTGTCCACTAGGACTCCAAGATCCCTCTCACAGTTACTACTATTGAGCAATGTACCACCTATACTGTACCTGTGCATTTTGTTTTTCTTGCCTAAATGTAGAACCTTACTTTTTTCACAATTGAATTTATTTTGTTAGATAGTGCCCAATGTTCAAGTTTGTCAAGATCCTTCTGTATCTTAAGCCTATCTTCTGGAGGGTTGGCTATTCCTGCCAGCTTGGTGTCATCTGCAAATTTGATGAGTTCCCCATTTATCCCCTCATCCAAATCGTTGATGAAGATGTTAAAGAGTACTGGGCCTAAAACAGAGCCTTGGGGGACTCCACTGCATACTTCCTTCCATGTAGATGCAGTTCCATTGAGGACTACACCTTGAGTGCGGTTGGTCAGCCAGTTGCGAATCCATCTGGTGGTGATGCTGTCTAACCCATATTTTTCTACTTTATCTAATAGTAGGTTATAGTCTACTTTATCAAATGCCTTGCTGAAGTACAATATTAAAATTCCATCCAACGATCATGTAAAGCAATAGTGGCAAAAAATGAGTTGATTTCAATGATGAACACAGTGTATCAATAAATACAATTCATACAAACAAAAGCTATTTTGGGATCTTGCATAATTTTTAAACGCGAGTCTCATTCCTAAGAGAATAAATTTAAGAAAACTGTTTAGTAATGAAATAGTAATGGAATCTCAAAATCTGTCAGAGTTTCTCCTTGCTACATCTTAAACCAGTGTTTCTCAAACTTGGCCACATTAAGGTGTGTGGATTTCAACTCCATGCTCAGCTCTTTAAAGTTATTTCACTGGTGGTGAAATCCATGAGGCAGGGTCAAAATGGTTTAAAGGTGAAAGATGTATATAATTGAGTGAAAACAGAGTATACAGTAATAATACAACAAAACACTGTAGAAAGAAATCAGTAGGATGGTGGAAGAAGCACTGCAATTAAAACTGCTTCTGTTTTGAATGTGTGCGTGAGACATACAATAGGGCCATGATGGCAAACCTATGCACGCATGCCAGAGGTGGCATACAGCACCTTCTCTGTGGATACGCAAGCTGTTGCCCCAGTTCAGCTCTGCTGTGCATATGTGCATGCCTCCCACCAGCCAGCTGGTGTTTGGGTCTCTGATTCATATGCGCGGGGGCTATACATGTGTGGGCCCCCACACATGCACCCCACTTTCCATGCATGAGGGCTGCACGTGCATGCATGGAAGGTGGGGTGAATGTGTGGGGGCCACAGGACATTGCATTTTGGGGCTTGAACACATGTGTTCAAGTAAGCACATGTGTGCTTTAGACACTTGGTCTGGAAAAGGTTAGCCATCACTGCAATAGGGCCAGGGCTTGCATTGAGATCCTCCTTTTGTCATTTTGCTGATTTTGATCCCCAACTTATTGATACCACCGTCCGTAGAGTTGTTATGGGCGAAGGGGAGGCAGGGAGTAAGAATGCCACTTTGATCACCTTGGGGACAAGACAAGATAAAAAATTAATTGAACTCTTTTGCTTGAATTATCTGACATCTATGTATGTCAGTGGTATCCATTCTTGGCAATTTTAAGACTGGCTGGCTGGTTGGAGAATTCTGGGAGTTGAAGTCTTAAAGTAGCCAAGGTTGGCACCTGTGGTTTACATGGCTTTCTGTCTTGCTTCCTAAATTTGTTTCATATTCATAAATATGAATTCATAAATAAGTGTATTGACTCACATTCTACTTTTACAAAAGTGGCAAATTGTTAATAGATCACAAAATTAACCCAACCATTTTGAAAATCCTGTCTTTCACCATATCAATCTACATAAGAGAAGAATTTAATCAGTGATACCATCCTGTAATATTTCGTATTCACTTCATAAGGCCTGCTCTGTATATCATAGTCTTTTCTTTTAATTCTAACTTAATTACTATATGTGGGACAGTGGAAATCATATGAATTTAATCTGCCCAAGGTTCATAAATGTCTTTACCTGAAATCTTTTCTCAATCCATTTTAACCTGTTGATACCTGTTTGAATTCCAACAGAACATTTGATTAAAACTGACAAGGATTAAAGTGAAGGTTTCAATATCCTAATGGTGTCACTTCAAATACCTGCAGGCATCTCAGTGATCTGAGGTAAAAAGTACAGCTTTCTAACAAGGTAATTTAGTAGAAACAATGAGTACCAAAGCCAATTTCATTTAGACCATTTTAAAAGGAAAAAATTAGGATTCCTTGTACATATGTCAAATAAAAGCCAGAAGTCTTGTGCTAAATTCTTGGTTTCTCTGACATGGATATTTCTTTTGAACTGTTTTTCTTCAGATACCTTATTTCAATTGTTTTGGAAGATGCATCTAATGCCCTGTTGTTTTTTTGGTTAAATATAAATTGAACAGCCCACACACCAAAGTAATTAGCCATATAATTTATCAGTGTGTGTTTCATGAGTCCATAATGGCAAGGTTAACAGTTTCCCAACTATATATTTTGTTTAGTACTTGAGGTGTTTGCTTTTCTCTTTTTATATGAAATTCAGCAAAAAATATTATCCTCCTTTTTTTCTAAATACCTGGTTGTCATTGAAAACAACAGAATGCAATAAGGAAGATATAGTTCAAGGATAAAATATTTCTGCAGGTAATTAGGTAGGTAGGTAGGTAGGTAGGTAGGTAGGTAGGTAGGTAGGTAGGTAGGTAAGGAAGGAGGCAGGGAGGGAGGGAGGGAATTGGAGAGTTTTTGAATTCTGCTTTCAAAACCTATGATTTATATTATTTCTATCTTTCAAGTTTTAAAATGGTGATGGAAGGAATGAAATTTATTCAGGGGCAGAAATGGTGCCAAACCATACTCATATTCATTAGACATCTGAAGAGATAATTTATACAATGAATCTGAAAGAGGTTTATGGAATCCAAAAGTGTTTGGATGTATAATTGGACTGAAATTAAATGGCAATGAATGTATTTGTTAGGACTTCAGAACTGAGCCCCAAAGACCAAGAACACTTTCTCTAAACCTATTATAATTTGAAACCTTAACTACCAAGACTCATTGATACAACCCTGTGGGCAGTTTACTAATTCTACAAGGATAGTTCCTATAGCAACCCAAGGCCACTTTTCATCTGGCAATAACATTTTATGATTTTTCCCAAAAAACATTTCTGTGGCATTTGAAAAGCAGTGCTTAACCATGATAGATTTTAAAAAATCAGACATAAAGGACAAGAATTGAGAATTGAAATAGCATGATGGGACAGAAGCAAACATAGGGAATATAATTTTAAATGTAAATGTTAAATTCTCTTTTATTGGCAATTTTAAATTTGTTTACAATGCTTGTAAACAAAAATCTTCAAAGTTTTGGAAGGGAGATCATCAATCAGTTCTATGAAATGTATTCCTTAGTGTATTTGGTTCAAATATATCCATTTTTATCAAAGTTACAAATTCCACTATTTATGATTTTCTCTTTTTTCCTTCCTATATATGATTTTGATGACTGGCATAAAAAGGCCAATGACTATTTAAACCTGAATATAAAACACTGCCTTTCATTGAACCAGACAATTATTTCAGTAACCAATGTTTTAACTATTCCAGCTTTATCCGTTTTGTTGTCTCCAAATGGTTCCTAGTTTCAAAGCAGCAAGAAAGCTTCAATAGAACAATATTTCCTGGAAAGACTGAAGTAACCCTGTTGGATAAAGCTGGATTAATCCATATAAACAGTAGCTTGCCATGATCTCAAGCAGTGGTATTGCCCACTAGGAGAAGTTCTTCCAGTTGTATTTATTGAGAACGTTTGAACCAAAGTCAGGAATTGTGTTACTGGTCTTCTCAACTTGGTTGTTAAGTCATATTCCCTTCTTTTTCTCCTTGTTGTAATCAGTGGTGGGTTTCTGCAGGCTCGCACCTACTCGCGGGAGCCGGTTGGTGAAATTTAGAGAACTGGTGAAAGGGGGTTCCACCGGCGTACCTGGAAGTAAATCTGGCCCACTGCTGCCAGTGACCCAACGGGAAGGAAAGGAAAGGAAGGAAGGAAGGAAGGAAGGAAGGAAGAAAAGAAAGAAAGAAAGAAAGAAAGAAAGAAAGAAAGAAAGAAAGAAAGAAAGAAAGAAAGAAAGAAAGAAAGAAAGAAAGAAAGAAAGAAAGAAAGAAAGAATTTATCATCACAATTGAGTCCAAAATTTTGGTTGCTAAGCAAGAGCATTGTTAAATGAGTTTCACCACATTTTAAAAGGTGACCACTCCCACCCTGTCACATGACTGCCAAGCCACGCCCACAAAATAGGCCACACCTACCGAGTAGGTTCTAAAAAAATTTGAAACCCACCACTGTTATACATATATAGTTAAAGCCTGACAAATAAACCCTGAACTATATCCAATGAAGGAAAAACGTATCTGGCACCATCTTCATTTTATCAATAGTTTTTTTAATTATTATTATTATGCCTGATGTTTGTGATCAGGGTGAGAACGTTATAAATGTTATTTTAGTCTTTTTCTTTTCTTATTTTGCAAAAAAAGAAAAAAGGCCACTTTTTTTCCTAGTGTTTTCTTTTTGTTTGGTTTGGATTGGGGTTTTTGTTTTGTTTCTTGCCATCCATTCCCTATTAAGGGTCTCCAGCAGATAAAACCACCAAATTGTCACTTAGATAAATCTAAACAACTACTGAATATTAAGATTAAGAAGTTGATTCCAAAAGCAGATAATTTTTAAACCTTTTGCCATAGGGTAGTGGTACTCTCAACCACTAAGCTGCAAGGAAAATGTGAAAGGTTTTGGATGGAGAATTCCATAATTCCGAAACATCTTTAAATCCAGAGGCTTCACGTTAAAAACAAACAAAGCAATAGTTACAAGAAAACTGCATGACAAAACTGTGTATTTAGATGGGGATGGATGTCAATGATGATTTAATTGAAGGGGGGTGTTTTATTTGGGGTCTTCTGTCCCCATTATCAAACAAATGCCTGCTTGTGGTTATTAACTCTTGAACCTCACACTGGAAATATGTGCAAACACTCCAACATTACCCTTTGCTTTGAACTTCTCCAACCATCTGCTGCTCATTAAAAGAACCATTGTGTTAATTACACACAATTATTATCTATTATTATTCAGAGGCAATTGTTATTTTGTTTAATAAACACATATTCTCCATACATTTAGTCTCTTTTTCTATGTATGATGTGGAAACAGTGAATATCAATAACTATGCATATGAAATTATTTGGAGCGAAATGTGACTCCCTGTACCTTTATGAATATAATTCCTTTTCAGGGTTACACAAGGGTTTTCCTGGGTATTAAAGCAACTTTTCAGGCATTTCTAAGATCTTTGTAGTGACCAGTTGCTTTCCAGCTAAAAAATAGCCTACTTCTTATTCCTCCTTTCCTTCAAGACAGTTTTGATTCCCTGTAGACTGCCTGGATTAGTTCCCCTTGGTAAGAACTTAGAAGTGTTTGCCATTGCCTACTTACTAAGGTTGAGAGAGAGAAATGGCCAAAGGACATCTAGCTGCCTTTGCATCTAAGGCAGGACTAGAAGTCACATTCTCTTGGTTTCTTAAGCCTGGTTACTTAACCATTAGAGCAATCTGATTTTCTGCTCAGATTCTTAGTCCTGGTTCACCATCTTTACAGTGCTGATAACCTGGCACTGCCCGGGTATTTATTTATCCCAACCCTCCTTCCATGAACGCCCACCACAATTTCTAATGTTTGATTTTCTCCCTCTCTCCAGATCAGGGGTGGGTTTCTGAGGGTTCGCCTGGGATCGGGCGAACCCTTTCGTAAAATTTCCGGATCCCGAGCGATCCCTTTGGATCGTGGACCCGGAAGTAAGTTGTCGCTGCTAACTGCTGCTCCCAGCTGGGGCGGGCAGGCAGGAAAGCAAGCAAGGCGACTGCGCTGTCTTCTTTTTCCCTCAGCGAAGCGCCGCCTCCTCCTCGCCCATGCTTTGCTGAGGGAAAAAGAAGACAGCCAGGCCGGCTCTCCGAAGGGGTCCCCCTTTCCCCTTCTCCATGGGGGTGGGTGGTGGGGGTGGGCCGCTCACCTCGTCGCCCCACTTGAGCACGTCCTTGTGCCTCTCCCCGACGGCCCGGTAGATGTGCAGGAACTGCTGGATGCCGTGTTTGCGCACGTGCTCCGCGTGCCGCTGCGTCTTCTCCCAGCTGAGTGGAGAGCCTTGCGACAGAAGCCCCATGGCTCTGCCGGGGAGAAAGAAGAGAGCACGAGAGGAGGCGCGCGGAAAAGGCAACCTGCGGCCGCTGCTGCCGTGACAACTCCGAAGAGCAGCGCTCGGGCCAGGAGCCGCCGGCCCAAAAAAAAGAAAGCACACACACACACACAACCTACTTCAGGCGGCGGGAAACCCGCAAGGAGAATCCACTCGCGGCTAGGCGTAGGGGGGAAGAGGTGGCTGAGCAAAGGGAAGGGGGGGAAAGGCGCTCCCGCCACCTTCCCGAGCCTCCCGCTTTGCCAGGGGCCAGTACCCTTCGCAGAGGGAAAAAGAAGACAGCTGGGAGCAGCAGTTAGCGGCGGCGGTGGCGGCAGCAGCAGGGGCTGGGCCAGCCGGCAGGAAAGCAAGCAAGGCGACTGCGCTGTCTTCTTTTTCCCTCTGCGAAGGGTACTGGCCGCTGGCAAAGCGGGAGGCTCGGGAAGGCGGCGGGAGCGCCTTTCCCCCCCTTCCCTTTGCTCAGCCACCTCTTCCCCCCTACGCCTAGCCGCGAGTGGATTCTCCTTGCGGGTTTCCCGCCGCCTGAAGTAGGTTGTGTGTGTGTGTGTGCTTTCTTTTTTTTGGGCCGGCGGCTCCTGGCCCGAGCGCTGCTCTTCGGAGTTGTCACGGCAGCAGCGGCCGCAGGTTGCCTTTTCCGCGCGCCTCCTCTTCTTTCTCCCCGGCAGAGCCATGGGGCTTCTGTCGCAAGGCTCTCCACTCAGCTGGGAGAAGACGCAGCGGCACGCGGAGCACGTGCGCAAACACGGCATCCAGCAGTTCCTGCACATCTACCGGGCCATCGGGGAGAGGCACAAGGACGTGCTCAAGTGGGGCGACGAGGTGAGCGGCCCACCCCCACCACCCACCCCCATGGAGAAGGGGAAAGGGGGACCCCTTCGGAGAGCCGGCCTGGCTGATGGAGGGATCCTTCGGCTGCGCTTGGGAAAGTCTCCCGATTGAGATAGGCCGCCATTCCCCCCCCCCAGGTCTCCTCAGGTAGAAGGTCGGTGCTGGAAGAGCGGGGAGGCTTCTGGCTCTGCGCCTTGCCAAATGGAGGGGACGGGGGAGGCTGGATGCGGGGGAGAAGCGATCTGTTTATTTAAATCGGAATTTCCTTGAACGGAGTTTAGGTGTGAGGCTTAGAAAACAGACCGGCAGCCGTCAGGTCCCTTCCCTGTCGCTGACCTACCTGAGGCTGGTTTCACAAGCCAGCAACCCCCCTCCCCTCTTTCTGTACCATTAACTGAAATATATATATATATACACATATATACAAATTGGCCACTCCCACCCGGTCACATGGCTGGCAAGCCACTCCCACCCGGTCACATGGCCAGCAAACCACTCCCACAAAGCAGGCCACACCCACAGAACCTGTTCCAAAAATTTTGAAACCCACCCCTGCTCCAGATGGAGTCCCCTGTGGAGTACTGTGCAGCCATTACCATGGCAATTCCACAGCGCTGTACAGTAGAAGCAATTTTAAGGCACAACAGGTTGTATCTTAACAGAACACATATCACAAGGGGTGTTTTTGGTGACATACCCCCACAGTATTTGTTTCCAGAGGGTAAGTAATCTGTGTGCCAAGTTTGGTTAAATTGCTCATAGCATTCCACAGTTAGGCTGGAACAAACACACACACTTATGTCAGCACAGTCATCAACATAAACAACCTGCATTCAGTGAAGAATTTCACTGGCAGAATCCTTCAGCATTCAAAAATCCAACCAAGGCACATTATTTAAAATGCAACTGGCAGGTACTCACTGCAGGCTTACAGATCGTGAACAATAGCAGTGCAGTTTATTTTCTTACAGTAACTTTCCATCAAGTATGTCAATGTTTCTACTACATCAGTACTGTCATCTGTTGGTGATGTATACCACTTGAGGTAATACTTTTCATTCTCACTGCAGTTTAGCTAGACAATTTTACACCGAAGAAGTACAAAAAAATGAAAAAGAAAAACCATCAAAGAATAAAATGATTTTTGTTCATTATTTCTTTCATAAACTAGGTTTTTTTTAAGCATTCAATTATTTGAATGGTAGCCATCCAATTCTGGTTTGATTTGGGTTAATTAGATGGTATTTGTAGTTTAAAAAGAACATTATGTTTCATATTTGTAAATAATCCTTTGTCTCTTTTCCTAAAAGGTAACTAAGCAAAAAATTAAAGCAAAGATGAAACATATCTTGTTTCATTAAAATCGACTAAACATTAAGAGTTTGTGATTATCTCTTGACAATACTTTTTTAAGATAAGAGGAATCAAAATTCTCAGGAGAAATATTATTTCTATGCTTCATGCAGCAGCATCTACAATCTTTTCTGTAACTTTTTCCATTCTTAGTTTGTACTGTAAGCAGAAGCTGCCAGTGAAATTAAACAGAAATATCAATGCTTTTAAGATGTATCTATTAAAGTTATATAACGCTAAACTGAGGCAAGCATAAAAGGGATCTCCCTTCCAAATTGAAATGAAATGAAATTAAATGTATTTAAATAAGTAAAAAATCATACTGATCCACATCCCTCTGTTTGATTTTATGTGTATACTAACACACAAAGTTTTTGGAAGCCTTTGGAAACCCATTAATTGCCATTTCTTTTGGAAATAGCATATAATACACTTTCAATTGTAGTTGAATTAAATTCTAAGACATCCAGTCAGCATTACCAAGAGTGAAGGACATGGGAAACTATAATTGGAGATTATACACAGAGATTTCTGATCCTTTAATTCAGGGGTCTCCAACCTTTGCAACTTTAAGTCTGAAGGACTTCAGCTGGCTGGAGAATTCTGGGAGCTGAAGTCCTTCAGACTTAAAGTTGCAAAGGTTGGAGACCCCTGTTTTAATTAATGAAAATATTATCTATTTATTGACAAATTGCAAAGTCTTACAGATAAAAATAGTACTGAATCCTTGGTCACCCACAAATACATTTCCCCCCAATTTATTATAGGCCAATTGACAGCCATTTTTGTCTCCCACAAAACAGTCTGAAAACTCCTGATTTAGAAGCCCATTTTGAATTTCAATTTGACTAACTGGATTCATTTCATTTCACTTCGTTTAAAGACTGTTAGATCAGCATAAGTAGATTCGCCAGAATTTCCCCCCCCCCCAATTTTTTCAGCAATTTGGGCCTAATAATCAGGCATTGGCACAAGGCCAAACAAGATTCTCATAGTACCTCTACAACCACTTTTGTGTCATCTCATGACATTTAGAACAGCCTATTTTTTAATCAACTGTTCCTTGGCCTGAATCAGTTAAGCTGTAGACTTCGACCACTAAATTGTTGAACTTAGGACTTTAACTGACATCTTTAAACTATAAACCTTATTCGGCTTCCTTCCAGGTATTGCCATCTCTGAGCTACAGAAAGGTCCATCGAATTCATGCAGGTCTAATCCTAAAATGGCAGGTCACGGCCTTGTGTTGTAACTTTCAAGCCACTTGCTTGAGAATAGCAGCTGTGATTACCTCTGAGATAGCTGTGGGATTGTGGTCTTATTGGCTTCATGCTTAATACTCCCCGTCCTTCGCCAGCTTCACATAAATGTCTTTCTCTTGTTCTACAGTTAGAAGCAACTGCCTATTATAGAAAGATTGGTGAAATCAAAAAGACATAAAATGCTATTAAAGGCACAAAGATCCATAAAATAATGGATGTTTTGTTTTTTCACCTTCTTTTATTAAAAAGAACAGTAACCAAAAATTGTTATACCAAATAGTGAGTTTTAAATGGATTCTATACCCTAATTTAAAAAAAAATATTTTTTAAAAAAAATAAAATGCTAAACTTATATTTTCAAAAAAAAAATAAGTCAGAGTTTTTAACATCAACTAAAAATTTTAAATCAGAGATTTTAACATCAACTAAAAGTTAGTTCAAAAAGAGGAAACTATAAGGAACATGTTTTTTTTTATATTTCTGTACTGCTTTTAAACGAGTATTTATGCTGCAGGATTTACAGCATACTTGAGTTGAAAAGTCTTGCCCAAAGAAGCTCATCAGCATGTTCTTTATGTTTCTTCATAAAAATATTCATACAATCCTTCAGAGATATAAAAGCAGCCATGGAGCATAAACCATACCTTATAAACATGACCTTCTTATATTGTTTTTGTCTCAACTCCAGCCGAGAAGCTCAATCATAAAATCATAATGGTGGAAGTCACTGAATAAACCGTTTTGTCCACGCATCTACATTCACTAAGTGCAGAATCCACTATGATCACTCTGATGGAAACCATCTAGCTCATTGGTGTCAAACCTGCCACGTCACATTGCCATCACGTGACTTCATAACATTTTTCCCATTTGTAGAGCTGGAGTGGGCTTGGCCTGTGCATGATGCACCTGGCCCATGGGCTGCTAGTTTGACATCCCTGAATTGTAGCTCTGTAAGAAGAGGACAACTCACCCTCTAATAGGGCAACTTGTATCACTAGCTGTCAACTTGTACAGGCCAAAGGTTCACTTATTAGGTCTTCTAATATGTAAAGTAGCACTTCTATTTCTTCTCCTTAAAGAATATGTGCATCTTCTCCCATGATGCAGTTGAAAACATGATCAGAGATTGGAAACTGCCTGATTCCTTTGGGTGAGTTTAGACTGCTATGAGCATACTTCTTCTCATCATTGGGAGTTGCCCTTCATGATAATTTTGGCTTGGGCTATAGGGATGATCCAACTTTTGGATTCCACAGATGCAGCTGCACCCAAAATATTTGGCTGATTATTTTGCTGAGATTTTATTCTCCTCCCCTTCCACTCACATGTTTGCTTTGAGCACAGTCCCTAGGGAGACTGTTTGAGAAGGAAAGCATGGTAGCCATACTTCCTTTTCACCCATAGCCAGTCATATGATCTACCATGGTTGTCCTCTGCCTATCAGAGCAAGAAAACTGGAAGAAGAGCAGAGGTTGCCTGCAGAAGATGAAGCAGGACAGAGGACTCGCATATCAATATATAGAAAACAGGATAAAGCTCCCATACAAGTAGTCCTCATCTTACAACCAGAATTGGGGTGGGAATTTTGATTGTTAAGCAATGCAGTGGTAAAGTAAGACATACCATGACATTTAGTGATCACAATCCCAGCAATCCCACCTCAATCCAAGTCATTCTGGGCTTCGTCCCTTTCAGGTCCAAGACTCAATATGGTAAGGGACTGTCTCAAACTCTCCCACCCGCCTATCTCACTCCTCTCTTCCCATTTGCCCATCTGCACCCTGATTTGTTCAGTAGCAAGCAGTCTCAGAACCATGTGAATCTGGGACTGCTTGCCATGCCCTGGGATGCTGCAGCTGTTCCAGTCCATTCCCAACTGCCCTCATCACCCTGCCCTCCATGCCCCAGCTCACCTTTGCTGCTTCCTCTCCCACTGTTATCGAGGGATGCCTGGCCTGGCTGGTAGGCTACACGGGGCTGGTGTCATGCAATGACCCCCACCCCACCCTTCCCAGATCTGAAAGGGCTCAGAGTGCATTGAAATGCTCCTTTTGGCTGCATTCCTGTGATATATGGGACTGGCTTTGCATTGTGAAAAATTGAAAGAAAAGGCAAAGGGCAAAGCCAGTTTGTTCTGACCCAGCTCCCCAAACACGACAAACCCTCTGATGTGAATTCAAAAGATTCCTTTATTAGGAATGCCGGCAGTCGTGGCAAAAAGTTTCTCTCCTAGGCTAACAAATCCATCTGTCTGGAAGATGAATTGTTGTCTGCAACACCTATTCATCTCTGCCCCCTGCCTTTTATCTTCAGACCTAGGGTAGGGCCTTGTTAGCAGCAGTGGCTATTCCTTCCCCAGGATTGGCCCATGGCTTTCCATTGCTCTCCGCTTCTCTGCCTTCTGTGCAGCTGTGTGTCAGGCACTGGACCCAGCCATTCCTCTCCTTCTTCATCAACCACCTCCAGACTGGGGCTCTTGACTCTCCATCTGAGGTCTGACGGATGGCCCAAACTCTGCCTCTGTCTTTCTCTCTTTGCCAACTCCATTCCCTCTTCCCCTTTGGAGATCCTAGATTGCCCTGATGCTAACCCTGACTCCTCCTCTTCCTCCGATTCAGCTGCTGGAGGAGCTGGTGGCTGACAGGCCATCTCACTGCTTCTTCAGAAGATCTTTGCAAAGAACACCCCCAACTTCAATTCAACAGAGATTCCCTTTACCCCGGTTTCCGTAGCAGAGAAGGAAGCAAGAGCAAGCCAAGCCTGCTGATGCTCAAAAGCCCCCAAAAAACCTAAAAAAAGAAGTTGCTTGATCTGAACAAGAAGTTAACCTAGAGAGCCAATCAATGGCACAGTTTTTGGTCCTGCCTACCTCTGGCCATAAGAATTGGACCTCCAATTGAACCGATTTCTCTGGCTTCCTTCTTTAGCTCTTCTTAAAGCAGGAGATCACTTTCCATTTATTTCTTAGAAGGATGTTAATGTATTTTTCTCTTCAGGCTGAAGGCGTAGTTCATATTTATCTCAGACTGGTGTTCAAATTAGTCCAGCCTATGCGAATTGGATGGGCTTGGCAATTTTGAGAAATGCAAGTAATGAAGTTATGGCTTATTTTATCATCATCTTCACTTCAAGAAAATTGCAAGTCTAACTTTTGTTCCCTGCATTGTATCTGGGTTGTCAGCACAAATAGTTCTAGTCCCTTTGGGTATTCTACCCAGTTTGGGGATATGTATTTTCAGTTATCTGAGCTTTAGAATCTCGGAGAGGAAAACTCTTTATAAGCACCCGGCCATCTGAAGACAGTATAAATGACTTGAAAGTCAATAGATAATTCTTCTTCCAAATGAATTTTTTCTTTAATAATAAATCACTGATGAGGCACTGCAAAAATGTTCTTTATTTTTATGGCTTTCAGAAATACTCTGCTGATACTAGAATTCATGAAGACTAGTGGATTCTAAGAGCTATAGATTTTGTACTGAGTGCAGGAAAGTGTTTCCTTTCATTACATTTACAATAAGGAATTAACCCCAAGGGTATCTACTTAATTTCATAATATATAGACTGGAACACGAGTAATGTGAATCTTCTAAAACGCTATAGGGAAGCAACTGACCTTTACTCTCATGAGAATTTTCTGTAAAATATACTGGGGGGAAAAATAGCGAAAGAAAGATTTTTGAGTTAACACATGCCAAAATATTACTAATTCTCGTGCCCTATATGACAGGGAATTTGCAAACACAAGCTTTAGTAAATTTTTGTATAAAACATTCTTTTTGGAGCATAAAGAGTAGATTGGGAGGGAAGGGAAGGGGAAGGGGAGGAGTTTTACAGTCCTAAAAGGGAACAGGGGAAAGATATAATCCATTCATATCTAACAAAACAAATGCAAATCTTTTGATAAAGGCAACTTTTGGAAATCATTGATAAAAATGACCTCTCTTGCATTCCTTATAGCAAAGCCAACAGCAATGAAAGCTGAAACTTACTTCAACACTAGTCCTTCCATTTTAAAAAGCAAGGATAGTCACTACAAAACTTTTCTGCTTTGTACCACTGATGGTGGTCATCCTTGAGGATCATCCACATCATTACCCAGGTGGTGGCCATAAATTAGGTTCCTTGAGTGCTCAGAAATTGATATGTATATAATCTTACAATGGAGATTTCCCCCTGCAAATGTTCATGCTGTTTGTATAGCTATCTAGGGGAAGCAGTAATCAATTTAGATATATGGGTTTTATCCAGAGTTTTCAGGTAGGGTTATGGGTAAAATCAAGAAAAGGTCCTCCATTTAGACCACAAATAGTTCAGGTGGTGAAGGATAGTTAGATTGGCATTTTCTGACCCTCAGCATCTGCCACAAGAGGAATTCATTTCATCTGTGCAATAAGAAAGGCAGAATTGCTATTCTAGACAAGTTTCAGTGCAACCTTTCTCTGTCCACTGTTGCCAGTAAGTAGACATCTTCAGTTCTCTGTAAACAACAGGCAAAGAAAACTTTCTTGTTCCATTTTCAAACAATACTTAAGGAATCTGAAATATTGATTTCAGACAATACAAATAGATAGCTTCCAGCTGCAGGACTTTCAGGTTGAAAAATAGATACCAAATCTGTTCTTTTGTCAGTCAACTAAAGAAAAGCTGATGATCTAAACAGATCTCATTTTTGGCTTGTGGATGCTGACCAGAGAGGATAATGGCTGGACACATGGGGTGTTATTTATGAAGCTACAGAGACACTTTGTCTTCTTCATAAAAACCAACTATTTACAACTCCACTATGCAGGATCCCTTTGGAGCCTGGTCAGAGCAGATGTCAAAGAGAAGTTTCCTAGAAAATGAAAAGTGCTAGGGAAGACTTAGGGGGACAATGCATCAAGTATCCCTAGGAGAGAGGAGACATCAGAATTGCTAGAGTAATCATTAGATGCATCAGGAAGACATTAGCTTGATGATTAGTAATTGTGGAGGAACTCCAAGAAGGGGTCAAAGGATCAGGTAAAAGGCAGTGAGAAAGTAACTGTGAATTCTGGAAGAAATATAAAAGAAGCAGGAAATAAAAGTGATATAATTCAGAATGAGGATATCTTTCACAGTTTCAGCAAACAGTTTATCAAAAATGTAAAATGTTCAGGTTTAGCAATACAGTTAATAGAATATGAACACTCACTGTCTTTCCCCGTCCCACCCCACTCATTAATCCAAGACAATATTTCAGATCAATCTGTAGATCGTCAGTTCCTTCTACAATGATACCATTTGTTGAAAATACTTAACAAACTATCCTAGAGAACCTGGCCATATGTTTTCCCTGCCATTGGGAATATTACTTAGATGAGCAGAACATTTTTAAGGTTGGTATTTGAATGCAAGGATTCCATGCTATCCTAGATGACAAGATGATAAAAATATGAACTAAATGCTAATAGCAAAAGCACTTAGACTTATATACCACCTCATAGTGCCTTAATATTCTCTTCAAGTGGTTTACAGAGTCAACATATTGCCCCCATCAGTCTGGCTCCTCATTTTACCGGCCTCAGAAGGATGGAAGGCTGAATCACCCTTCAGCCAGTCAGGATCAAACTCCTGGCTGTGGACAGAGTTTGCCTGCATTCTAACCACTGTCCCATCACGGCTCTAATACTAATACTGTTAAATAGATCAACCAATTGTTAATTAAGCATATTTGATGGATATACATATATAGATGAGAGAATATTTTTTCACAACTCCTGTTATGGGCCCCTTTAAGGGAAGAGACAAACTGTCATCTTTCTCTGCCTTTTGACTCAACCCAGAGATCATCTAGACAGAGAGCCAAATGAGATTACTGTTGTGTGAAATTTTTTAGGTATGTGTTAGATTTTTATTAATCAGCCCTTAAAAATCTAACACATATTTTAAAAAAAATTTCACACAACAGTAATCTCATTTGGCTCTCTGTCTAGATGATCTCTGGGTTGAGTCCAAAGGCAGTTTGTCTCCTCCCTTAAAGGGGCCCATAACAGGAGTTGTGAAAAATATTCTCTCATTAATAGAGTCCTGTAAAAAGGCTGATGTAATCAGGGAAGCCGGATAGCTCAAGGCATAAAAAGGCTTGCCTGATATGCTGGAAAGTGCCGGTTCAAATCCCAGTAGAAGGAGTATGGCCAGCTGAAGAGGGCTAATAAGCCCGAAATGGATCCATCCTGGTCTCTTATTTATTAATCAGCCCTTAAAAATCTAAAACATATATAGCTCTATATAGGTAGTTCTTGGCTTATAACCACAATTCAGCCAGGCAAGAAGTCTATGTAACCACCTTGCTTAACAACCACAATCCTGGCTCTCTTCAGTCATTAAGCAATCATGCAGTCATTAAACACAGCATGAAGTGCCTCAATATTTGGACAGCCATCTCAAATGGCACATTTCCTTTCCCAAACAGGAAGCAAAATTAAATGATCTCCATGGTTCTTTGTAAATTCCTAAGGGTCTATAAAGATATTCAAATTATGACATTTTTTTAACAGCTTAGGGTATTACTGAAGCACTTTCAATTTTTGCTATATTTCACCAGGGTGGTAAACAAAACATAAAATAAAAGTATTTAAAATATTAACTGTGAACATTATTCTTGGGTACATACATTTAACCATATACATTATGTTAGCATTTATAAACAAATATGAACTTGTTGGAATACGCATGAGAAATTAAGTAAGCCTATTGAAAAAGAAAAAGTGGAGATAATAAGATATTTGGCAATATAGTTGACTGTACCACTCTTTCCAGAGGCCCATTAAGGGAAAAGTTTCTAAAAGTGAACTGAAATCTAAATTAACACATCTGTAGGCAAGATAAGATATGAAACTGGACAATGGATATCTCATGAATGAGGAGAATTTTACAAAAGCCTTGGAAAATGACATCCTTTCACTCTGAATAACCACAGCATATAATTAACTGTCCACACACAATAAAGGGTACATTCTCAACATAATTAAGTGTGAGTCCAATACACATGCAAAAACTCATAATCAAATACTATTTGCAGGATTTTCTGTTCAGAATCACTTTTGTTCTTGTAAAACAAATCCCAGCATTTGCTGAAAGACTCTAAAATATAGAACTGTGCAATTCGTAACCTTGAGTAGTTTCCCATTTTGGGGATTTCCAGGCCAAAAAAATGTGGAAGAAAATGTCTAATAATAGCCATTAATCATAATAATTAAATAAAATATTCTGCTTGTAGGCTGAATAACCTGATGCTAGGAACTGGAGGACAGCTCAAGAAGAAAGCTGTTGACTTCAAACAATGTTTAAGTTTCTCAGCAGCATGACAGCACAAGCAAGTACCAGGTGGTTTGGTGGATCAAAATGAAGGCCTCTCTTTTCCAATAATTTGTTCCCCCTTTTGCCAGACAAAAGCTTCTGCCAACCCACAAGCAGGCCATGAAGGTAGTATGATGAGTATTTGTGCTCCCTGAGCAACCAGTAAAGATACCTGTAAATATATCTTTACAGCCCTTTGGGAAGATTAAAAAGAAATACCATCACATAGTCCAACTAGTAATGGATCCTAGCGGTATGGGGCTACCATCTGGCTTTTCTTTTTGCCAACCCGACTGTTTTCAAAAGCTGGCAAACAGAAATGGAGTGAGGTTGGTAGTGTTGAAACCAGTCTTTCAGATAAAAAGTATAGAGAAGTAGGTGCAGGAAAAAATAATGAACCTTTACAGGATTTAAAATAAGTGACAGATGACCTCATGGATCTCAAACCACAGGGCTGATTGACTCTGTGTTAAATGATCTAATGGTTTTGACAATGCTATCCTAAAATCTTATCAGGTCATTAATAGTGCAGAGTAGTGGTAGGATTAAAAAATTTTTACTACCAGTTCTGTGAGCATGGCATGGTGGGCATGCCTTGGTGGGCATGGCAAGGAAAGGATACTGTAAAATCTCCATTCCCGCTACACTCCAGGGAAAGGTTACTGCAAAATCTCCATTCCATCCAGATCAGCTGGGATTTGGGAGATAGAGAACAGATGGCGTCACAACCAGTCAGAGGTGGTATTTACCAGTTCTCCAAACTACTCAAAATTTCCACTACCAGTTCTCCAGAATTGTTCAGAACCTGCTAAATACAACATTTGGGGCAGACATGAGTAGAGCAAGGGCTACATTTTTTTGGGATCTTGCCATAATTTTCAGATTAACCCATGAAATTTGAGACCAAGGCAAGGCTGCTACATGCTAATTATCAGTTTGGAGAAAACGAAAATTTTTAATATTATTTTCTATCCTGCTGCTTTCTAACAGTGGGTGAGTGACATTAAGGAGTAAATGCATATATAAAAATATACATTTTGGTAACGAATCATCCATCATGCTCAACATATGGTCTTATTATAGCTTATCTCTCTCCCCTATTGAAAATACCTTGCAAATTGTATCTTCTGTTGCCAAGTTGGAATTAAATAAATAAGCAAGCAAACATTCAACATAGATCAATAAAGTCTGCCTGGTTTCTACTGTACCATCTTAGGATGAGTTATTGCAGATCCTCTGCAACTGACTTAGTAAGGGAAGATAAACAAGTGCTCCATGGTAGCTGTGGCAATAAATAGTATATCCTCAAATAAAAGTATTCCAATCTGTGGAGCTTTTGATCATCTTTTTTTTCCCAGAAGATAAAACGATGCAACTATATATCAGTAGTAACTTATTTGGTCTTGTTGTAAGAATGTTAAAGCCACATAGGAATATCTGCTTGCCAAATAATAAGACCAATAAGAAAAACTACCCAGTTCTATTCATTTGACTATCTGACATTTAAATAGCTGAAAAGGTATGGTGGTAAATTTGGAAGTGTAGGATACTTTCCATCACAACATGTTCCAGTAAGAATTCATGACCATGCTCTGATCTCTCTCTCACTCTCTCTTTTTTTTTTAAATCCATCATTAAAGAAAGATATCCAATGAACCAAAGAAACAATTCATTTTGTGAAACAGAACTGAAACTCAATGTACAGATACCCAGGAGAGGAAGATTAATCAAATTCAGCGACCTTCACTTCTGACTTGAAAAGTTCAACTGATCAAACACATGGGGTTTAGTGACAAATAAATTAAAACTCCACCACCGACTCAAATGCAAGCTTTACTTTTCATTAAAAAATAAAAAGTGTGTACAGATCATTTGTTCACTGATAAGAGAGATGGTTGGATTCAGCCATTATTATTTTTTTGCAGTATTTCAAATCATCTTCAGCAAAAGTATTGGGAAAGAATACTAGCAGTCAGACTGAACAAGAAGGTCATCCCTATTTTGGAGAGTAATGGATAGGTGAAAATACCTGATGCACATAGCTCTCCAGTATATTTAGTGTAGCAGCTTAACCCTCTTACTTTGTTGCTTGAGATGTTCCCCACAAAGCAATATCCATAAGACTGTCAATCAATGGGATAGGTAGCAATAGGTCACTTTCTTCCTGAGGTTTTTGGCTACTACTGATGGGCAATATTGATCGGAGGAATCAAAGCAGATATTTATCTAAGATGCATTAAGTCATGGTCTGGTATGGAATTTAAGCAATCCATTCAACAATGATCACTTGAGTTAGCTCTTAAGTATTTGTTAGTGCTTTCTCCAGGAATTCAGAATTTATATGTCAATCTTCCTTGAGTTTATTTCCTCCAAAGCAGTCTTTTGTAGGCAGATTAGACTAAGAGAAAATTAATCTTTCAGTGAGTTTCTAAGGCCAAGACTGAATATGGGACTTCCTAAGTTCTCATCCAGTATCTTACTAACTTAGCACACTGACTTGGGATATAGCAATAATTTCAGATGGGGACAGAGAAAGAATAGAATAGAATAGAATAGAATAGAATGGAATGGAATGGAATGGAATGGAATGGAATGGAGTGGAGTGGAGTGGAGTGGAGTAGAACAGAACAGACAACCCTGGAGGCCATCGTTTTCTTTGGATCTTCAGGGCTGCCACACTTAGTGCTGTGGAAAACTGGGAGGGGAGATTACAGGGAGTTGCGGGGGCTATCTTGCCATAATAATATTCCTTTCTCTGAGAGCCAAGGACAATTGACCTGCACCTGGAATGGTGTGACTGGGAGGCATCTCCAGTTGGGATGGTGCATTGATTGGACCATGTGATGAACATGTGGGCGCAGGAGAAGGGATTTGGGCTTTCTTTGGGTGGGGGAAACCCGGAAGCTTCCAGATGAGGGTTTTCTCAGATGTGCCAATATGACATCTCAAATAAAATGGAACTTTGGGAAACTTCTAGCCCTGAAGTCTTCTTTCGTTGAGGGTATTATTTGGAATCCTGACAAGAATAGAATAGAATTATTGGCCAAGGATAATAATAATGCAGCCCTACTATATGGGTAAAATATATTTAGACATAAGACCATACTGTCGTTATTAGGTGTTTAGCAGAGTAATGTCATGAGGGGAAAAAACTGTCTTTGCATCTAGTTGTTCTAGCATGCAATGTTTTTTTTCTTCCTTGTGACAGGAAAAAAATAATCTTAAATATAGCAGCACACTGAAGAGAGAAATTGCAACAGTTTATGTGCAGGATTTGAGGGATCTGTACATATTTTGTCAGACTGCTTTCTGAGCCATGCAGTTTACAGGTCCTCAATGGAAGGCAGCTGGATACAATTGTTTTTTTTTCTGCAGTCCTAACCATCAGTAGAAATCTGAACTTGTCTTGTTTGGTTGCTGTACCAAACCAGGCAGTTTATACAGACAGTCTGTACCAAACTAGACATTTCCCACAGAAATGTAAGAAGTTGCCTTTACATTATGTCAGACCAGCTTAAGATTGTCTACTTTGCCAGCATTTTCTGCATCTCCTCTAGGGACCAGCATCTCCTAGATGGAGATACCAGGAGTTGAATGTGGAAACTTTGAATTTAATTTAATTTTATTTTATTAAATTTATATCCCGCCCTTCTCCAAACGGACCCAGGGCGGCGCACAGGAATGTTAAAATACATACAAAACATATAAAATTTAAAAAACTTATTCTAGTAAAACCTGTGCTAAAAACCGAATTAAAATCCCAAATTTAAAACTGTCTAATGGTCAATACAGTACAATAACGGCTAGATGGAATAAATGTGTCTTCAGACACTTGCGGAAGAGGCGGAGGTCAGAGATGGTGCGGAGTTCAGGGGGTAGGTCGTTCCAGAGGGCTGGCCCAGCCACAGAGAAGGCTCTTCCCCTGGGTGTCGCCAGTCGGCATTGTCCAGCTGACGGCACCCTGAGGAGGCCCTCTCTGTGGGAGCGTATCGGTTTGAGGGATGTATGGGGCAGGAGGCGGTCTCGCATATAACTAGGCCCCGAGCCATGGAGCGCTTTAAAGATGGTCGTCAAGACCTTGAAGCGCACCCGAAAGACCACAGGGAGCCAGTGCAGCTCGCGCAGGATAGGTGTTATGTGGGAGTGTCTAGGCGCTCTCGTAATCACCCGTGCGGCTGCGTTCTGGACTAGCTGCAGCTTTCGGGTGCACCTCAAGGGGAGCCCCATGTAGAGAGCATTACAGTAGTCGAGTCGAGAGGTGACGAGTGCTTGAGTGACTGTGCGTAGGGCACCCCGGTCCAGTAAGGGGCGCAATTGGCGCATCAAGCATACCTGATGGAACGCCCCCCTGGCCACGGCTGCCACATGATCTTCCATAGACAGCCGGGAATCCAGGAGGACACCCAAATTGCGCGCCCTCTCCACGGGGGCCAGTGTTTCGCCCCCAATGGCCAGTGTTGGAATAATATGGCTGAACCGGGGTGCCGGAAGCCACAGCCACTCAGTCTTGGACGGGTTGAGCTTTGTTACCACCCATCCAGATCCGTACGGCCTCCAAACACCGGGACATAACATCGACGGCATCGTTGGGGTGGTCTGGGGTGGATATGTACAACTGAGTATCATCAGCGTACAGATGATATCCCACCCCAAAACCACGGATGATCTCACCCAGCGGCTTCATATATGTGTTGAATAGTAGGGGCGAGAGGACCGACCCCTGAGGAACCCCACATATGAGGGGCCTCGAGGCCGACCTCTGCCCTCCTGCCAACACCCATTGCGACCAACCAGAGAGGTAGGACGAGAACCACCGTAGAACGGTGCCTCCCAGCCCCAATCCCCCCAGTCGGCGCAATAGGATACCATGGTCGATGGTATCAAAAGCCGCTGAGAGGTCTAATAGGACTAGGATAGAGGAATGTCCTCTATCCCACGCCCTCCAGAGATCATCAACCAACGCGACCAATGCCGTCTCGGTGCTGTGCCCGGGTCGGAAGCCGGACTGGCGCGGGTCTAGATAATCAACTTCCTCCAAGTGTCGCGGAAACTGTTGGGCCACCACACTCTCGACAACCTTCACTAGAAGGTGGAGGTTGGAGACAGGACGATAGTTCTCTAATAATGCTGGATCCAGGGACGGCTTCTTGAGGAGGGGCCTTACTACCGCCTCTTTCAAGATGGCAGGCAAGGACCCCTCACTCAAAGATGCGTTGACAATGCCCTGGAGCCAGCCTCGTGTCGTCTCCCAGGATGCCAGTACAAGCAAGGAGGGACACGGGTCCAATAAACATGTGGTAGCCCTAAGTCTCTTTGACAACTTGTCCATATCCTCGGTGGTAACAAAATCAAACTCCTCCCAGGATGGTGTCACAAGATCAGCCTCGGCCCGCTCGACTGGACCACTGTCGATGGAGGGTAACTCGTTCCGAATCCAAGTGATTTTCTCCTGCAGATAAATCCCAAATTCCTCTGCTCGACCCTGTAAAGGGGCTTCCCGCGGCCTCTGTTGAAGGAGGGAGCGGGTCACCCCAAACAGGGTGGCAGGGCGGTTATCTGCGGATGCAATAAGAGTGGCACAATACTCACGTTTGGCCACTCTTATCGCCACTAAGTAAGTCCTAATATGGTCTCTCACTAGTGTTCGGTCGACTTCGGAGCGAGAAGATCTCCATCTGCTCTCTAGGCGTCTCTTGTGGCGCTTCATCTCCCTAAGCCCCTCGGTGAACCAAGGAGCCCAGGTGGTTCGTCGCCGCAAGAGAGGCCACAAGGGCGCGACTCGGTCCAAGGCCCCCGTGGCCGCACTTAACCATGCGGCCACTAGGTCCTCAGTCGAGTCGCGGGGCAAGTCCACAGGAATTGGCCCAAGCCCCCTTTGGAACCTTATCGGGTCCATCAGGAGCCTGGGGCGGAACCATATAGGAATGTCCGGTTCCGCCTCCCCGCAGTGAGGTGCGGCGATCGGAAAGTCGAGGTGAAGGAGAGCGTGATCTGTCCATGACAGGGGTGTGATGACTAGATCCCCTATTCCCAGATCACTACTCCACTGTCCCGAGATGAAGATTAGATCCAGGGTGTGTCCGCCCTCGTGGGTAGGGCCTACAACTACTTGGGTCAGGTCCATGGCTGTCATGGAAGCCATGAACTCCCGAGCTACCCCAGAGGTTTTGCCTGCCGACGGCAGGTTAAAGTCCCCCATGACTAACAATCTGGGGGTCTCAACCGCCGCCTCGGCTATCACCTCTAGGAGCTCGGGCAGGGCTGTTGTCGTATAGCGAGGAGCCAGGTATACAACTAACACGCCCAACTGCCACCCTAGGCCCCACTTCACAAGGAGGGATTCGCACCCAGTCGTCTGAGGGATCGTGGTCTCCTTTGGCTCAAGACCTTCCCTAACCATAATCGCCACCCCCCCACCCCTCCCTAGGGCCCTAGGCTGATGAAAGACTCGGTATCCTGGTGGGCACATTTCTACGAGGGGATGTCCTCCCTCGTGGCCCAACCAGGTTTCCGTAATACCTACCAGGTCCGGGTCCCCCTCTGACACAAGGTCTTGGATGAGGGGGGCTTTTTGTACCACGGACCTGGCGTTACACAACATCAGCCTAGGGCCCCGGGTCTGTGGTTCTTGCCCACCTAGTCTGCGATGGGAGCATGGGGGATTGGAGCGCGTAACCGCCCGTAGCCAGCAGCCGCGGTCCTCCAACCAATGATGTCCACCCCGTCTCCCACCGCCCCTGCCCCTCCCCAAGACTGAACTGATGGAAAATGCCTCAATGGAAATGACCCCCCCTCCCTCCTCCTCCATTCCTCTGCTTCTGCCAGCTGGCCCAATAGATGGCCAGGTTTGTGCGTTAACCACACAGCTACACAACCTCTCTCCTTTCCAAAGTTGACTTTTAGTCAGCTGTGGGTGTTCATATATTCTGCTGAAACATGTTGTTCTCCATATAAAACCATAATAAGTGAGGCTGGGCTCACTGTGCCTCACTGGAGGCCGGGGAAGTTCGCCTTTTCAGCCTGAGCACAAGACAATGCATTCATTTATGAATTTATTCTTCTTGTGACAGGGGGAAAAATAGCCTTAAATATGATTTGTTTCAGTGAGTTTGCTAATTTACTTTCTTCCTCACTTTGTTATCAAAGTAATACATTTTCTGACACCAGCACACTAGTGACCAGCATGACTAATCGTCATTCCATTGTATTTCCACTGTGGAAATAGATGTTTGTATCGTCATTGTTCTCTCTCCCAGTGAATTAGCATTAGGTCTATTACAGTCCTCTTACGATTTCTAGACATTTGTTACACTCAGCAGAAACATTCTGCTGAATAATGGCAAAAGGTTTCTTATCAGTTTCTTAAACAATTCACTTTTTACCTGCTTTCTGCTTTATCTTTTCCTCCTTAGTCCTGAAGGTCAAGCTAGAAGGAGAAGGAAACTAGGGCCTCTGCTCTATGTGGGACGAGAATTTCAGAAGCTGTACGGTTTGCATGAGCAAAGGAGATTCTGGAAGAAATAAAAGAATAGAGAGGGAAACAATATGTAAAGTGACATTGTCTTAAATTTCCATACTTTGGGCTAAGAATTCTCTATTTTTTTGTGTGGGGGGGGGATATTTCTGAAGTGAAATTTGATTTGTACTTGAAAAAAGAGGTAGAAGCTCAGAACCTTCTGAGAATCAGAATATTCTTCTTTCTAGTGTTTCAACTAGTCACCTTCCAGCTAGCTTCCTGGGCACTAATGAACTTTTCAAATCATGAATATTAGAAGGGTAATCATGAATCCATTCATCCCTATGAGACCGCACTCCCATATCACGTCTCTGAAAGCAAATCCTAATGAACTCAGTGAGGCATACTCGGAATAGGCATGTACAGGATTGCATTATAATTCCATTAGCTCTCATGCAGCAACATTTTTATTAGGGGAAACCACAGGTCTAGAAATAGCGAGCAAACCTTTGGCTTGTCCTGCAGAAATGTATATTTCTCAAACTAAAAAGATGCTACGTTCGTTTGATGAAAAATCCCAAAGTACGATTAATGCTCATGTCAAAGCAAGCCAGGTGGGTTGGCTAGCATTCAGATCAATGTGTTGGCAGAAATGTGGGCAAAGACTTGACTATTTTCTTTTTCTGTTTGCCATATGAATTGGAGCAGTGATAGGTTTCACTTATTTTTACCACCAGTTTGCCCTACATCCGCACATGCCTTTCTTGTGCATGTGCATCTTCCATGCACATGCCCAGCCTTCCATACATGTGCTTTGCTTGCGCATGTGCCCAACCTTCCCACATGTGGTTTGCTTGCTCACATGCCTTCCATGCATGCTCTCCGGCCTTAGAAACATGGCTAAATAGGATGGCATAGCGCCGAGGTGGGTAGGTGGATCCACCAACAATCTCCATTATCAGTTCATCCAAACCAATCTGAATCGGCGGAATACCATCTCTGAATTGGAGGTTTTCTTTTGCATTCCAGATCTTCTGTAGTCTAAGTGAAGGAGGAGGAGACATTCAGACCTGAAAGAATGAATTAAAGCCAAACCTGTCAATCCACTGAGAAGCTAACGATCCATCAGAGCCTGGGAAAAGCAAATTCTGAAGAATTCATCAGAAGGGAAAAAAATCTTATCTCAGATGATTTTTAAGGAGGCCCTCGTCTATTTTGCTTTGGTTATTTTGGCATCTATCCTAGGAGAAGATGTGATCTCTTCACAGACAACTTCATACAAAGAGGAAATCTGCACCAAATCTGGAAAAGTATTGAACCATTGGAAGAAAATAATGTGAATAAAGATACTTTTATTGGGTCATTTTATAGCTGTATCGGAGCTGTATTTTTGCATTCTCTTATTTTGCTCAACACATATGGTATATTTGTGTTTTAGGGAGATTCTTACTTTAACTCAACTATGAGTGAAAGCTTACACGATTCATGATATCTCCCATTTTTCTTGTCTTCAATTCTCAATTAGCTCTTTAACCTTAATTTACATACTAAACAACAGGTATCTTCTGGAATTAATAGTTTCATTCTGACAGGGAATTTAGCCAACCATGGGTTTTGTTTTTTTAGCAGCAGAAAAGGCAAAGAAGCTGAGAACCCTAGGCACATTTTTACTTTCTTCCTCCTGAGTGAAAGGACAGGTAGAATTATTGGTAAAAGGTTAGATGGCAGCAACAAAATAGATAATTACCTCAGAATGGACAAAAGAGTTGTGAGCAGAGGATCCAGCGATTCCAATCTGCCATATTCTTGTTTAGACAAGCACCCACTGCATTTTTTCTTTTTTGAGCTCCTGTAATCCCTTGCTTTGGGGTGGAGTCAGGGGAACTGAATGTAGTTGATCATTTACCAGATGCCCTTCCTGATGCCTATGCCGAGTTCACAGTAGATACTGTCGTTTTGCGCTCTGACAGAGAAACATCTGTTGCTGTGTAGAATTGAACTCTCAAACGTCTGAGAAGAGGCAAGCATCTGCACCTCTAGCCACCATGCTGCTCATAAGCACCCATGGCATTACATAAGCAAAATCACAAGGCTAATAGGTTGTCAACTATTATAGGTTGATTGTAAGACCAAGATCAATACAGTACAGTAGCATATTTTGACCCCAATTATGTGTCTCTCAATGTGCATTACAACTTGATAAGCTTGACAGCTTGACTGCATTCTGTAGCATAGATTACCTTGTGGATTTCCTTAAATTCATTTTCTGATGGACCCAAGAATTGATTCTTAAACAAAAAAAAAATTGTAGCCTGAACAACCATCTTGCTATTACAGTACAGTACGTACAGAGTGAGAATAGGCCAAATGAGTGGATGGATTTAATGAAATGCTGTTCCATTGATGCTCTCTGACCATGGTGATACTCAAAAAGGTAGAGCCCACTTTCTCAGTTGCATGGGGTCTCCTGATACATTGTTAACAGGTGATGGTTCTACAGACACAGGATTATGTTACCTCAAACTTGCTAACGACTGCACATTTATGTTATGAAGGACATAAAGAAACCACACAGTTTTCAAAGGGTGAAGCAGCAATTAGCAGCTAATCTTCTATATAAATAAAAATTTATATAGAAGATTAGTTTGTACAAAATCATTAATCTGCACCGATTGCCACCAAATTTTCACACAATGTTGCTAAGAAAGGGAGTAACAATCATACATACAGATTGTGTGGCTGGCATACCGCACTTCTTGGTTATTTTTCTCCCTTAAGTTCCTCCCACCTGGCTGCTTCTTATGATGCCTCACGCACATGCCCCTCACATTTCCAACGGTCGTTTCCTCAGCAACTGAATAAGCCTCCAATGGAGAAATACAGTGGGAAGGTAGGTTGGGGGTTATACAGTGGTTGTGTGTATGTGTTTGTGTGTGCAGGTGTAGATCTACACACAGATTGGTTGGCCATTTAACCAGACTGGGCCACAGCAACGCGTGGCCGGGAATGGCTAGTGTGGAATAAAAAGAGGCTGGAACACACACATGTATACACACACACACACACACACACACACACTATTGATTATTGCAATTGCATTGAATTATGCTTCCGTACTTTCACATCTTTTTTGTGGAAGAAAGAACATTATTCGAAAGCAAAATTGGACTTGGCTTTGTTTTATTTTATTTTATTTTTTAAAAAGGGCAATAGAACCAATCTGAAAACATAGACTTAATCAATGACATTACATTCCTGGCAACAGAGCTTCTCTGGAGAGTGTCTGGCTTTGTTATTCTCAATGTAGAAAAGACCAGCTTAATCATTGCATAGTGCTATACTTAGCAAATTAAAATATTAATTAAAGAAGCAGTATTTTATCTTTCTTCCTGCTATTTAGTGAATGAATCATCCCCTCTCTGCTAGAGAGTTTCATGATGCAAAGGGTCCAGGGTTACTTAGCATGCAAACCTATTCCCCAAATGTCCACTCCTTTCCATGTGAGAAATCACTACAGGTAGTCCTTGACATATGACCACAATTGTATCCAACATTTCTCTTGCTAAGGGAAACAGTTATTAAGTGGGTTTTGCTCCATTTTACTATCTTTCTCACCACCGTTGTTAAATGAATCACAGCAGTTGTTAAATTAGTAACACAGTTGTTAAGTGAATCTGGCTTCCCCATTGACTTTGCTTGTCAGAAGTTGGTGAAAGGTGATCACTTGACCATGGAATTATACCACCGCTATAAATGTAAGCCAGTGCCCAAATTTTGATCATGTGACCATAGGAATATTGCAAGACTCGGGAGCATGAAAAGCAGTCATAAGTCACTTTTTTCAGTGCCATGCTACCATGATGGCGAACCTATGACATATGTGCCACAGGTGGCACCCGGAGCCATTTCTGAGAGCATGTTAGGCATTGCCCTGTCAGCTCCAGAGCACACGCATGTGCTGACCAGCTGCTTTTTGGCCTTGATCTTTGGCCATTTTGGGGCCATTTTTGGCCATTTTTCCCTGAAGCCTCCGGAGGGTGAAAAACAGCCCAATGCGCAAACCGGAAGTTTAGAAATGGGCTTCCAGTTTGCATGTTGGGCTGTTTTTTGCCCTCTAGAAGCTTCAGGGAAGTCTCCTGAAACCTCAAGAGAGCAAAAAATGGTCCAATGGGCAACCCAGAAGTCCGTTCCCAAACTTCCGGTTAGTGTGTTGGGCCATTTTCACCCTCCCCAGGCCCCTAGAAAGGCTCTGAAGCCTGGGGAGGGCAAAAACTGGACCTACCGGGCCCATCAAAAGTTGGAAAATGGGCCGATTCTGGCCTCCAGAGGGCCCCCGGGGAGAAGCCATATTCACCTTTCCCAAGGTCCTAGAAAGTCTCTGGTGCCTGGGGAGGGTGAAAAACAGTCCTACCAAGCCAACTAGAAGTAGGAGAATAAGCCGTTTCCAGCCTGCAGAACGCCTCCAGGGGGTTGGGGGACGCCGTTTTTGCCTTCCCTATGCTCCAAGAAAGCCATGCACTCATGCGAGGGGGTCACACATGTTTGTGCAGGGGGCATGGCATGGGGGAGCATTAAATTATGGAGGTGGGCATATGAGCATGCATGACAGCACCCAAGGTGAAAAAGGTTTCAATAATCAATCAATCAATAATTTAATTTGTTGACCGCTCCCTCTCCCCAAAGGGACTCGGAGCGGTGCACAGGGCGAATAAAACAATAAATACACATACACATGATAAAAACAAATTAAATATATCCCTGCGCTAAAAATAACCAATTAAAATACTAAAATCCCTATCTAAAATTATTAACAATCCCATAGACGAGAGAATACCCTAGGCCGGCCAAGCAGAACAAATATGTTTTTAGTTTTAGACGGAAGGAGCGGAGGTCCATAGTTGTTCTAATGTCGGGGGGAAGGTCGTTCCAGAGGGCTGGGCCCGCCACAGAGAGAGCCCTTCCCCTGGGCGTCGCCCGCTGACAAAGTCTAGTGGACGGCACCCGGAGAAGTTCCTGTCTGTGGGAGCGAATTGGCCGTGTGGATGTATGAGGCAGGATCCGATCCTGCAAATAGCTAGGTCCCGAGCCATGGAGCGCTTTGAAGATGATAACTAAAACCTTGAAGCACACCCGGAAGACGACAGGCAGCCAGTGCAGCTCGCGCAAGAGCGGTGTTACATGGGTAAACCTTAAGGTTCCCATAATTGCTCACGCGGCTGCATTCTGGACTAGCTGAAGTCTCCGAGTGCACCTCAAGGGGAGCCCCATGTAGAGAGAGTTACAATAGTCCAGTCGGGATGTCACGAGGGCATGAGTGACTGTGCGAAGGGCGTCCCGATCCAATAGGGGGCGCAATTGGCGAACCAGGCGAACCTGGTAGAACGCCCTCCTGGCCACGGCTGTCACTTGATCTTCCATGGACAGCCGGGAATCCAGGAGGACACCCAAGTTGCGCGCCCCATCCACTGGGGCAAGATGTTCACCACCAATGGCCAGCGATGGAATCAGCTGGTTGAATCGGGCAGCCGGAAACCACAGCCACTCGGTCTTGGTCGGGTTGAGCCTGAGTCCGTTTCTTCCCATCCAAACCCGTACGGCTTCCAGGCACTGGCACATCACTGCTACGGCATCGTTGGGGTGGTTTGGGGTAGATATATACATCAGCGTAGAGATGGTACTCTACCCCAAAACCACGGATGATCTCACCCAGCGGCTTCATATATGTGTTAAACAGGAGAGGCAAGAGGACCGACCCCTGAGGCACCCCACATGTGAGGGGTCTCGAGGTCGACCTCTGCTCTCCTGTCAACACAAATTGCGATCAGCCAGAGAGGTAGGAGGAGAACCACCGTAAAACGGTGCCTCCCACCCCCAACCCCCCCAGCCGATGCAATAAGATACCATGGTCGATGGTATCAAAAGCCGCCGAGAGGTCTAATAGGACCAGGATGGAGGAACAACCCCCATCTCTGGCCCTCCAGAGATCATCAACCAACGCGACCAATGCCGTCTCGGTGCTATGCCCGGGCCGAAAGCCGGACTGGCGCGGGTCTAGATAATCAACTTCCTCCAGGTGACGGGGAAACTGTTGTGCCACCACACTCTCAACAACCTTCGCCAAGAAGGGAAGGTTGGAGACTGGACAATAGTTGGTTAATAAAGCTGGATCCAAAGAGGGCTTCTTAAGGAGGGGCCTCACCATAGCCTCTTTTAGGGAAGCAGGCAAGGAACCCTCACTTAAGGAAGCGTTGACAACCTCTTGGAGCCAGCCTCGTGTCACCTCCCAGGATGCCAGTACAAGCCAGGAGGGACACGGGTCCAATAAACATGTGGTGGCTCGCAGTCGCCCACGTAATCTGTCCATATCCTCGGAAGTAACGGAGTCAAACTCCTCCCAAACAAGATCTGTCTCATGGCATCCCACTGGGCCATCAATGGGGGCTAGCTCGTTCTGTATCTGAGCGATTTTCTCCTGCAGAAAAATCACAAATTCCTCTGCTCTACCCTGTAGCGGGGCTTCCCGCACCCTCTGTTGAAGGAGGGAGCGGGTCACTCTAAACAGGGCGGCAGGGTGGTTTTCTGCGGATGCTATGAGAGTGGCACAATGATGACGTTTGGCCACTCTCAGCGCCACAATGTAAGTCCGTAAATGGGCTCTTACCTGTGTCCGGTCAGATTCAGATCGAGATTCAGATTTGCTATCACTACTATAGTAACTTCAAATAGTTGTAAGTCAAGGACTGCTGGTATATAAAATCACTCTAACCCTTGCAAATTCATGAGGAAAAAATTAGATAGCGGTGATCAGTTCTTCTGGAACAGCAGGAGCAAGAATCTTAAGGTGTGTGTTGTGATACTGTATCTGGTGTGCTTATATTATTATTCCATATCCAACTCTGCTTACTATATATATATAGCCCAGGTTAAAAACCAGTTCAACCACTGATCCAGGTATGCAATTCCTTCACAGCATCTACAATTCAAGGGCCAGGAACATCCTTGGTTGGCTGAATGATTCTTAAAACTCAAGATGGTAGCTGTGGCCTCAAGGTCAAAGCCCACTTCTCTTTTTACATGTGTACATGGGTCAGATGTTTCTAAAAAACAGGGGGCAGACTTTGATCTTGTGATTGCATTACCATCTTGACTTTATATATTCCCCCTGTGGATGCCTCTGTTCAACTCTCCTTCAATCATTTTAATGTGCTTTCCTTCAGTCCTATCATCATCATCATCAAAAAATATTAGCTGAATAAATTGTTCCATCCTAGCTATCAATGCACATTCTTCCTCCAAAACAAGACAAGTAAATGATAGGGGGTTTGCCATCTTAATTTATGACTAATTAATGAAAATGATTAGTGTGTTTACCTGACTTTGTTTCCTGTCCCAGTGAGTGTCATCTGCTGACCAGAAAAACAACCACCAACTCTATTTAATGTGTGACTGGGTGGGACTGAATAAGCCTCAGTAAAAGCATGGGATGAAGGGTTCAACCTGCTTTTCAGGCTGCCAAAGTGATATGTTGTAAATACACTGAGTCAATTTCAAGAATAATGTTTTTGACTCATTTCTGTAACTAGATTTTAGGACCTGGGTGGAGAACAGGTCACATTTTAGGTCATATTTAAAGCAATAATACTTATATACTGCTTCATGGTGCTTTGCAGACATCTTAAAGTGGTTTACAGAGTCAGCCTATTTCCCCCAACAATCTGAATCCTCATTTTAACCACCTTGGAAGGGTAGAAGGCTGAGTAACCTTGAGCCAGTGAGAATTGAACTGCCGAATTGCAGCCAGCAGTCAGCAAAAGTAGCTTGCACTACTACATTCGAACCACTGCACCATCATGGCTCATTATGCAGAAACAGTGCGAATTCACAAACTTTTACGTCTAGTAGTTAAGCATTAAGTATAGTGGTACTTTCAGAGGTGGGTGAGTTGCTCCCAGTTTGGCTGAACTGGTAGTGGTGTTTTTGGGCTAGGTTGCAGAACTGGTAGTGACCGAGGCTGGTTATGCCCCCTAACTGGTTCCCTGGTTCCTGCTGCCATTGCCGGCATGCTGTTTTGTAGTGTGCCCGCATGTATAGTTCACTGTAAATTGTTCTGTGTATGTATAAAGTGGGCATGAAGTGTGCACAAGCAGACCGGTAGTAAAACAAGAAGCAACCCACCTCTGGATACTTTGTACCACTGGCCAGGCACTTAACCTAATTTAGCAACACATGCAATATGAAAAGAACGTATGCAATATGAAAAGAAATAAACTTTCAAACAATTTTGAAACTGCTAGTCAGGTATAACATAAGCAGATATCTCTGTGGCTTCTAGGTGCTGGGATCTTCTACAGTTCAAGCAAAGATAGTTATGGTCTGCCTACTGACCAGATAGAAGGGAGTATGCCACCTTATTTGCCCAATAATGGCTGCACAAATCCCATTCTTGCTGGGCCATCAGATGTATCATCAGTAAACCATGGCAGATCACGTTCATGGAAACTGTATGCTAAATGGTGGCACAGTGATTAGAAAGCAGTACTGCAGGCTAACTCTGCTGAATGCCAGGAGTTCAATTCCTTCGATCCTGACTGGCTCAAGGTTGACTCAGCCTTCCCTCCTTCCGAGGTTAGTAAAATGAGGGGCCAGGACAATGTGCTGACATTTGCAAACTATTCAGAAGAGGCTGTAAAGCACTATGAAGTGGTATATAAGTGTAAGTGCTAGTGCTAGTGCTAAAAGCAGGGGAGAAATGCTACTTTATCCTGAATCAGCTGAGAATGTTATGTTGCCTCTACTGTGGGTTGGAGATAAGACAAGAGCAAGTTCTTTAAAAAATAGTTAGATGTATTTGGAGTCATTTAGACAATGAGATGGGGGGCATGTACATTTAATTAATACTGCTCATGCTGACAGGGATATTTGGATGCTCCCAATTCCCTCTAAAATCTCAGTGCTGATTCTTCCAAAACCCAAAAAATAAGATGCTTTCCTTCAAGAGTATTTCTTGCAAACACTGGTTTCAAATCTCCTGCGCCGACAAGTCGCCCAGCTGAGACTGTCTCAAGTTATTGTTTTTAAGAAAACATCAGCCAGCTACTTGTGATTCATGGCTGATGATCAACTGATGAAAGGAGCACCCGCCTGAAATTTGTATAGCTTCATCATATCCCTGTGAATGCCAAAAAACACATGTATTTGGATTCAGAAATGTTTTGTCCTATAGTTACCTCGCTCTTCACTAGATTTGCGATTGTAACACAGAAGACTTTAAGATTCTAAAAGAATTCCAAGTGGGAGTAGAAATTACGGAGAACATAGAAAAGCCAAAAAGAAAAGTGTAGAGTAGAAGGTAGAATACAATGCCAATTTCCCAACTTTTGTTATTCTTAAAAGAATCAAATTATGTCATATTTTTTATCATTTCAGATTTCAGGAGAAGTAGAAAGAATATTCTTGTACTTTTGAGAAGTGCTCTATTAAATAATCAGCTCTTGAACTCCTGAACCAACTCATACAAAAGTTTAAGTGGATTAGACTCCTCAGCTCATGATAAAGTAAAATAACATTAAAAAAAAAAAACTAAGCTAAAAACCTTAAAGCAAATATCCAAGTAATTTGGATTACCATTAGTCTACAGTAGATTATTTTTTAATCAGGTGGCAATATTACTTTTGTCAATATTAGATTTGGCAAACAAAATGCTTTGAGACACTAAAGTCAAACAAACAGCCATTGTTTTGATACTCTGAGTATCCTGTGGACTATAAGCTACTTAATTGGAATGTTATTAAATACAAAAAGCTTTCTTTTGTAAGATTTCTTTTAAAAGAGATGAAATGACCTCTTTATAACATTTGAAATTAGCAGGAAAAACCAACACCTTCTAGGAACCTTATTTGTGGATCGGCCTTGCTATATTTTACATAGCATATGCTCATATTTTGGGACCTTCATGCATAGATGCAAATATAAAAGATTTATAAACTTCATTTTCCTCCCACAGGTGTTTTAAGAGTGCTATTCTTGTCCTTAGAACAGAAATGAGTATTCAGGTGCAGATAAACTTGTCTCTGATTTTGTAAAGGACAAGCAACAGGGAAAAGCATGAGAGGACATGAAGGACACAGGGAGTGATAAAGCAACTTCAGAGGGTAAGATGGATGAGTGAATAAGAAGATGAGTGAGAAAGAGAAGACAGAAAGATAATGATAGCATAACTAAGATAGACAAACAATTGAAGCAGAAAAAGCCAGGCTGCTCTATAATGAACTACAGAAAAATAATTGAATAATAGAACAAGAGAAAAAGAGAGGCACAGAGAAAAAAGATTTTATTCATTCATTCATTCATCTATTCATTTGATTTTGATGCCACCTCTCTCCAACCAACTCCCACTGAATACATGTATCCTTGGGTGGGACAATTTCCCAAGAAAGTTTGAGAAGGCAATCTTTCCTGCTTTATTGGGAACTCCTTCCCAATCGCACAGACCAGGTTTTGGCTAACCACACAAGGCAAGATATTTGACAAAAGGATCAGTCCTACTTTCAGCCCATAGAGCAGAGGTGATTTTATTGAAGGCCACATCAGGATTGTATCTGACCTCAAGGGGTCTGGGGGGCATGGCCAGAGTGGGCATGGCCAGCTCAACATCACTCATATCAGGGGTACCTGTGGTGGCTCAAGCACTCTGCCAGTGAAAACAGAACTTGGGAGGGATGTGTGCAGCCCACCCCCTGAGCTGGCAGAGGGTTGCAGGAGGCTGTCACAGCTGAAAATGGAGGTCAGAATGCAGCCTTCCAAAGCTCCATTTTTTGCTGGCAGAGGCACTGCAGGTTGGTCCTTCACTGGTCCTTCCAAGACAGTTCCATAGGCCAGATCTAAGCACCCTGTGCTGGATCTAGCCAGTGGGCCTTGAGTTTGACATCCCTGCCATAGAGAATGATTGATGGAGATTTTTCTTGTCAACAGGGAATTTTCCCCAATCACTGGACCTTAATTTAGTCTGCAGTAAATTCCCAGGCCAAGCATAAATTGGCTGGTTTTTTTCTGCCCTCATTCTCAAGCCAGAGTAGAGACTAGCTATCAATTGATGCCATCATCCTTTGGGGATGCCTCCTGACTGAAAGGGAAAAAAAACCACTTGAAACTGGCTGAATCTTAAGATGACAAGCACTGAACACAACTTAATAGGTTTCCCTTGTTGTTAAGAACTTCTGAATTTAATGTGATTTAGTTCAAAGCATGCATAGGTTTCCCTAGGATTGTCCTAGGACAGGTGTCTGCAAAGTCGGCTCTTTTAAGACTGGTGGACTTCAACTCCCAGAATTCCCCAGCCAGCATAGCTGGCTGGGGAATTCTGGGAGTTGAAGTCCACCAGTCTTAAAAGAGCCGACTTTGCAGACACCTGTCCTAGAACAAAGGATTTTGTCAATGTTTCCGTTTTTCAGTTTAGAAGGAAAAACCAAAGTTTGATCACTTGCAAACTGTGGCGGGAAAAGAAGAGGGCAGCAAAGATCACTCTGGTGCCAGATCGTTGAAAAACATTTGGGGCGGGGCTGATTTGTGGGGGGGGGGAGTAGGGGCAGGCATAATATCCTCACATGAGATCTTAGAAATCTTCCCACTTTAGAGAGGAAAGAAATAGGAAGTTGCTCTGTATTGCTTCCCCCCCAATAATAGTGTTTTAGGTTGGTTGTTTCTTTTTTTAAGTATTTATTTCAAACACTTTTTTTAATGCCCGCTGCTACCTTTACTGTATTGTTGGTGTACAGAAATTCTCAACAGACACACCAATCCCCAGCATCATTTCCCCGTTTGATCACTTTCCTTTCAGCTGCTCGTAAACAAGTGTTGAAACTTGTTTGCATCCAGAATGTAAAACAACATAATTTTTACCTTTCTGTTTTGCAGCTGCCAGCTTCCTTTAATTAGACACAGGAAATCTTTGTTACATCTCTTGCTCTAGCTTTCTAGCAATCCCGGGGGAACGAATATCATTCAGGAGGCAGACGGAAACCAACCCAAGATAATAAGCAGGTGATGTTGGAAAGCAAAGGAAAAGTTCATTGAAGACAAGGCACAAAAGCTTTATCTTCACTGATGAGCAGACTCTTCCATACAGGTATGGAACTGAAGGAATAAGGAAAAGGTTCACCTAACCCTTAAAAAATAAAAAAAATCATAAAATAGCATACACAGGGCAGGGAAAACTCAGGAAGAGGGTTACAAGTGGAATTGAATAATTAAACAATGATCAGCAAGCCCATCTCATAGAAAGAAAATACCACTAATCTAATTAATTAATCTTAAATGAGATGGGAAGCACACAATTGCGGCCCACGTGGAGAGGGCGCGCAATTTGGGTGTCCTCCTGGACTCTCGGCTGTCTATGGAGGACCATGTGGCAGCCGTGGCCAGGGGGGCGTTTCATCAGGTATGCCTGATGCGCCAATTGTGCCCCTTACTGGACCGGGCTGCCCTTGGCACAGTAACTCAAGCTCTCGTGACATCCCGACTCGACTACTGTAATGCTCTCTACATGGGGCTTCCCTTGAGGTGCACTCGAAAGCTTCAGTTAGTCCAAAATGCAGCCGCGTGGGTGATTACGGGAGCCCCTAGATGCTCCCATATAACACCGATCCTGCGCGAGCTGCACTGGCTTCCTGTGGTCTTTCGGGTGCGCTTCAAGGTTTTGACGACCATATTTAAAGCGCTCCATGGCTCGGGGCCTAGTTATATGCGAGACCGTCTCCTGCCCCATACATCCCTTCGGCCGATCTGCTCCCACAGAGTTGGCCTTCTCAGGGTGCCGTCAGCCGGGCAATGCCGTCTGGTGACACCCAGGGGAAGAGTCTTCTCTGTGGCGGGCCCTACCCTTTGGAACGACCTACCCCCTGAATTGCGTACCATCACGGACCTCCGCCTCTTCCGCCAGTGTCTAAAGACACATCTGTTTCAGCAAGCCGGCCTAGCCTAACCCTCCCGTCGAGACTATTTAGATAGTTTTTAAATTGGGGATTTTAATTTGATTTTAGCATAGGATTATAACTTAATTTAATATATTTTTAAATTCTATATTTATTGTATTGTTTTGTATGTTTTAAATTCCTGTGCACCGCCCTGGGTCCTTCGTGGAGAAGGGCGGGATATAAATATGATTAAAATAAAAAATAAAAAACATATCTAATAAATAAATACAAGTAAATAATGTGAGTTGTCTTTCCATATGGGGTTTTTTTGTGCTGGAAAGACAAGAGACGGACAACTTGGATGAATGGAAACAGGCTAAGGCTGAATCACAGTGAGACCAAAAAAATACTCATTGTCTCTCAATGTGGTGACACTTAAAACAGCAAATCCCAAATTTGGGGAGTCCTTAGATTTAGTGATAGGTAGACATTGATAGATAGAGATCCAGAAAGGAAAGGTTAGCTTAATCTTTGCTGCTGGACCACTTATGATTCTGTCAGAAGGAGGAAGACTTCACCACAGTAACTCATGCCTTCATCATTGTCACATACCTCAACTACAATAATACATTCTCTCCAATTCTTTATACGACCACTTGGAAGCTTCCAATAGCCTAGAAAGGAATGGTATAGTTATAAGCAGGCATGAACACAATACACAGAACACAATTTATGCCTTGCTTGCATCATGTGATGCTACAAAGCACTGTGCAATTTCAGATTTTAGTTTCTCACCATATTGAGGTAGAAAACATGTGGAAACTGTAACACGTCTCAAAGAGAATTAAGGGAACTTCTGAAAAACAAAACAAAATGAACACTTTCTCACCTTCTATCTGAAGAAAGTGGGAAAGGATAGATTAAGGATATATTCTCTTCCCTCTCTTTCTGGCATCATGAGATGGTTATTCTTATCTCCTTCTTCCAACCTCCAAGTATGGTAGGATGGACTCAAAGCACCACAAGAAGCATTAATTCTTGTTGTGCTATGCCCTTAGAAGCACAAGGACAGTTTCACTTTGTTGTATATGTCCTCTCACCTATCTCACTTCCTTTTTACAACCCTGTAGTCCAGGGATGTCCAAACTTGGGAACTTTAAGACTTGTGGACTTCAACTCTCAGAATTCCCCAGCCAGCTATGCTGGCTGGGGAATTCTGGGAGTTGAAGTCCACAAGTCTTAAAGTTCCCAAGTTTGGACATCCCTGCTGTAGTCCCTTGATTTTGAGTAGAGTTGGAGCGACTGGATGGAGCTAAGCATTTACTGGCTGGATGTCCTTCCTGACACCACACAGAGTTTTCAGCAGAAAACATATATATATATTCTTTGCCCTCTGATAGAAAAAATTCTGCCTAGAATTGAACTCTCAACATTCTGAGTAGAAGGTAACAGTCTTCATCAATAGGCCACCATGCTGCTCCTCTTACCTAACCCGCTCAGGGTACCAAACCACCAGCAATCATAAAGCAATATGAATCTGAAAATCATGCATGCTCACAAGACATGCTACCATTAGAGAAAGCTGCTGAGTGCATTATTTTGCTTGACTCTCATTTTTCAGACAAGCTAGGCAAGGGTAATAATAGGTTCAGATTTTTCTCACGAGATCTCTTTTGTGAGCCATGTATCTGCTGAATCTTTGCAAAACTGAAGCATCTAGAAGTTTCAGATGGAAAGTAGCTTTCATCACATTTTTTTAAAAAAATGCAAAGGTACTTTTGTTATATGTCTTGCATTGGCAAACCTTTTGCTCAGTGAAGGAAGCTGAACGGAAGAACTGAAGGTCCATTTTGAATGAAATTTTGGCAGCTTAATTGCTTCCAACTGACAATCAACCTTGTAACAGCCTCCAACTGAATTCTTTCGCTTCACCAAAGAATTTCTGTTCTTCTTTATGTTCTCTGATAGCAGGAAGAGGTCATACACTACCCAACTAATGTTTAGATTCACAATGAATGGTTGTATGTGTGCATACATAGTTGCAAATTTTTCAGTCTCTCAGATAAAAGATGAAAGGAAGGGAGGAAGTTATAGCTAAAATAGGGGAATGAAGGAGGATTCTCCAGCACTTTAGAGATGTTCACAAAAGAGAGAGTAGAAAACTGGTATCTATCTTCCCACTGATTTATTCGATCCTTCCATCATGAATGGTGGGAAAAATATGGATGCCTGGAATAATTCAATAGAAGAGCTACAAAGAATAGGAAAAGCACTTCTCCATTTTGCAGAAAGGTATTTTAGGAGCCATTGAGTTTCTGTGTTCCTTTTTTTTTTTTTGCCTTGATCTGAAATATATCTATTTATTTAATTCCTCGTTCATTTATTTAAAATAGCTGAAATAAATTTGATCCATTCTCTGCTGCAGTTCGGAAACTTTCAAGAAACTGAGTAAACTCTGGTTGTTCAGTTCCAAACAGGAGCATCTGAAAGGACTGGATCAGATCGTTTTCAAAAGTGTCCTTGCTTGGCTTTCATACCTGGTGCAGATACCCTGGATTTTATCCAGGTGATGGCAAGTGTCTCTGTTGGAGAAGGGACAATTTCATTTTCTTTCCTTTTACAGCTATAATTCAAGTCTCTTGAAGAAACCTCACTTGGTCCTAGATAATAGGACCAATCACCTGTAGGCTAATAACTAATATGTCTTTCCCAGATAAGCTGATAGATTGGTAGTTGAACAACTTCAGTCACTGGCTGGTCATTTCTGTAGTAGCAAAAAAATTTTTATAGCATTTTATAGCATTGTCCAACCATCCCTGAGGTGAAATATCACTAATAAAGACAGGCTGTATATTCTCACAGCAATGGATGGCTAACATTACATGGTGATATAAATCACTAGCATGAAAATGGTTATTGTCCATTTCATTTTTAATTGGTTTTGGGGTTTGGAACAAAAGCTGCCCTGGTCATCCTGCAGGGTGATTTCCCCCCCTTTTTTTTCTTTAGAGCTAGTCAAGGAAAATATGGCACTGTTGGTTCTCTTGTTCCTTACTGCAGCTTCCAGAGATGCTATTCCTCTGTGATCAGGGGTTAGAGCAGGGGTCAACGATGTGGCTCTTTCATCTCTCTGCTGTGGCTCCCTGTCACCAGTGGGCTCCACAATTAATAGGGCTTTCAGTTAAGACAGATAGAGGAAAAAGGATGCCGCGCTAGGAGGAGACTCTATGGTGGGGGAACCGGACTTCTGGTTGGCTCCAGAATTGAAGGGGGTGGGGCTTTCGGTTAGTATCTTTATTGCTCTTTGTGTGTTTAAGGTTGCCGACCCCTGGGTTAGAGTATGGCTCTGTTCCTTCTCAAATGGTTATTTACAGAAAGTGGTTTGGTGCTTATTGCTCACCCCTTACGTCTTCTTCAGAGGCACACAATTTTCTCTCCCTTGCTGTCTAACAGCCATATGAAACCCAGTGGGGGATGTTATCCAGAGATTTGGCCTGAGGTGTCTTCACTGTGCAGTTGATACAGTTTCATTTCTGATTTCCCCCAGAGACCAGTGAAAAGACTGAAAACTCCATAGTTAAAGACGAGGCTGTAGCAACCTTCCGCTTTCATTTGTTTTTTTAAAGCTCCACATCTCAGCACAGAGCAACAACCAGTGGCCCCAAATCATTGAAATGTAATTGTTTCTAAAACTTCCCCTTTTTAAGGGTATGGACATAATATCTATAGCCCAGTGTCCAGATGATCAGTTTCCCACCAATCCCCCTGATTTGCCACTTATTTTCAATAAGTACGTAACATTAAAATCGATGACTTTGAGACTTGAAAGATAGAAGAGGAAGAGTGACTTATGTAAAGCAGTTTAGGCAGTGGTGGGATTCAAATAATTTAACAACCGGTTCTCTGCCCTAATGACCAGCAGGGTGGGTGGGGCTTGGTGGTCATGTGACTGGGTGGGTGTGGCCAATTCAACATCATTCACGTCATTTGGCACTTTGCCTTAGCTGTTACAATGTAATAAGGGTTAACCAGAGAGGAAGTTTCTGTAAGCAGGGCAATAAAGATTAAGTTAGAAACAACACCATAATGTTTCCCTCCTGCTTTCCTTACAGGATTAGCCCTGTAAAGTGGGGGAAAAACAAAATAAGATTTCTTCCAATAACCAATTCTCCAAACTGCTTAGAAAGTTAACAACCGGTTCGCCCGAATAGGTGTGAACTGGCTAACTCCCACCTCTAAATGTCATAAAAATAAGGCTCTCATTATACACTTTGCTTCATTCCTTCCTATTTTGATTTCATCATCATCATCCCTAAACTTTGACACCTTTCTCAAGACTCAGAAGAAGCCTGCAAAGCCCACAAAGATGTGTAGCCATGTTTTTATATTTCAATATATTAATTTGAACTATTTGGTTGGCTCATTTTTAACCTCCCTGGTTTGCTAAATAAATCCTATCTAGTGCTGTCCCTTTCTCATGATGCTCACTGATTTCCTGATTTTCCTTTTAGAGAATATGGGCTTTGGAGAAAACCATGTTTTTGGCCCCTAGCAGTCTTCTGTTTCATATATCCCACTGTGGTCTGAAGAGAATCTATGGCAACTTCCAGAACTTGACAACTGATTTGGGGGAGTCTGAGACACCTGAATGATTTGATATGATAAAAGGTTGAAAAGTTTCCCCTGTCCAATCATGACTGGTGCTCATCTCCAATTCTCAGCCAAGGAGAGCCTGCGTTGTCTGAGAAACACTTCCGTCATCATATGGCCAGCATGAAAATATGGAACGCAGTAACGTTTCCTGCCAAAGTGGTACCTATTTATCTACTCACATTTGCATGCTGCTATTGGCAGGAAATGGGACCAGTAATGGGAGCTCACTTAATAATGCAGTGGGCTTCGGGCTTTCCAGCTGACAAGTCCGGCATCTTAACCACTGACCTGTTTGTAATGATATTGTGACTCAATTAGGAAAGTTTATTTGATAAAACTATCTTCACACTGTTTCATGAACAGAATATTTGCATCTCCTTCAATATTTTTAAAAATGCCTCTTGAAGTCTTGATCACTTCTGAATGAAGGCAGATATATGTGTCCCAGGATAATGTTGCAGGATCCAATCTGGGTCAGTCACTGGGACCAGAGGTAACTAACCTAGATTGGATCCTTGATTGTTTCCCTTCAATATGTACTTTATGAATGAATAGATTTTGCTCATCCCGTACAACCAACCCTCCTCGCTTCCCCTCCCCAATCATCTATATTTTCTAAACTGCTGGAGGAAGCTGATTGTGATGTTGGGGGCCAGTTTGCTTACCTACCAGAAAATGTGCACTATATTTTGTCATTTTCCCCCAGCTGTTTTATTCTTCCATACCTGTTGAGAAGAATGTGATTAGGCAATAAGCATTAAATTTACCAGCAGAGTTTCAAGAAAGAGCACAGGGACATGGAACAGCATTTGCTGCATGATAAGCTAATGAAACGCAGGGGAGAGCCACAGAGATATGTGAACAAGAGCTGAACCATTAACATACAGGGGAATCTGTTTAGCTCTCAACAGTCAAGGTAGAAAACCAGAATAACTCTCTACAGTATAAGTCTCTCTCTCGGTTTGTGTACGTGAAGAATTAGCGTGTGAAATGTATTGAGCACCAGCAAACTTTCATTGATTGTCTCTTTTAAGACTTCTGTGTTAAAGTTCCATTCTGAATATTCAACATCTGGACCTTCTTAACATATAAATGTTTTCATACATATCTGGTATCAGAACAATTTACGACCATAACTGAGCCTCCCCATTGCAGTTGTGAATTGTGATCATCATAAAGCAGGTTGTGATGTGACTGACCCAATTTTACAAGTCAGTTTTGTGGGGATCATAAACAAATCACCATGGTCATTGGGCAAATCTGTGGTCATTAAACAAACCAATTATTTACTGTCAGACTGTTTTGGTGCAAACCAGAAATAAATGCTGGTTTTCAGCCAAAATGTCATAAAATGTCACATGGCCTTAGAACTCTGCAAATGGCCATAAATTCAAGCTGGTTGCTGAGCGCCCAAAATTTGATCATGTGACCTCAGGAGTTGGGCAGCCATTGGAAGTTCAGAACTGGATTGTAAATAATCCGGAGAGGTTTATTGTAATTTCAACTGGTTACCAAGCAACTGATCAGAAGTCAAGGACTACCTGTACGAATCCACATTTTTCTTCTCTCTCTTTAATTGTGGACTTCAGTCCAATTCAATTGTGATTGGGGTTTTGAAATTTACCATTCCCTGCCAAAGTTCTCATGTAGAAAATAGGAACTGGGCTTGCTATTTATAGACAATTAAGGGTAATCTAATCCAAGATATGGAAAAATGGAGAAGGAATATGAAATATACTTACAATGGGAAACTATTGAAATTTAAAGACAGAATCACAAATTAGGGACGTGTAAGGATGTATAATTATATAAATATAATGATGAGAATAGCTCAGAATTGTAACCAGGTCTACATCTTGGCCAAAACTAGACTGGGGGGGGGGGGTTGTTTAAAAACACAATGACTATATATGTATACTTTTTTGTTCTATTTCTTTAAAAAAGGAAGAAAATAGATGTCAAATTAAATATGTATACTGAAAAGGAATTATAAATACCATCACCATAAAATGGAGCTCGCTCAGAAGCTGAAATACACCAAGTAAATGAGAGTGAGAAGTATAGGAGAGAGGTAAGGGAAGAAGAGAGGGAGAGGAGAGAGGGGGGGAAGAGGAGGAGAGACAGGAGGAGTGGAAAGGGGAGAGAGGAGAAGGAGAGAGGAAGGGAAAGTAGAGAAGGGAAGGATGACAGAGGGAAGAAAGGAGGTAGGGAGGGGGATCAGAGAGGGAGAAGAAAGAGATGGATAAGGTACAAATATGGTGTACGGAGAGCAGAAGAGCCAATAATTGTTTTGGGGAGTTGATGGTAAGGTGAATTGATGTAAACATTTAATAATACAATATGATGTTGGCTATGTAAAAGTGTACATGTGATTACATATTATGAAAATGGAAAAATAAAAAACTTAATATGTAAAAAAAACCCTCAACCTTCCCTCACTCCATCCTCCCACAAGGGGTCCTAAAATGTCATTAGACAGGCCTGGTGTCGCATGGAACTCTGATATTGCAGTTGTTCCTCGTAATCTGTGCTGGCTTCCAATTCATTTCAGAGGCCATTTCATATTTTAACCGCTGACTTATAGTAAAACTTAAATGGCTTCGATCCAAGTAATTCATAGGAATTTTGCCTGGACATATTCCATTTGTTTTTTGGTTTTGTTTTTCTGACGTTTTGGAGGAGCCTGCTTGCAATCCTTGTGATACCCGAAGATGCTAAATCAGCATCTTTTCAGTTGTAGCTTCTTACTATACAAAGTCCTACAGTTGAAAGTGCATTTCCAACATGGCATTTTTGCTAACTACAAACAAACAAACAAAAAAGCATTCTTCTTCACTCAGGCCATTCAGGTTTTGCAGTTGACTGCTTTGTTGCACAGAACTAGTTTTCTTTACCCAGGATCGGTGCTTTGTTTTGTTTACTTAAAACCATTCTGTTACTTTTGTATGGAGTGTGGTACATCGCCTTTGATATCGGGGCGGCAGCAACGCTCACTTAACAATACTACAGCATAAAACTTTGCTCGCCTTCAGAAATAAATAAAGCTTGCAGACTTTTTCAGAGTGTCGAAGAAGCATTTCTGTTTGATAAAGCTTTAGTCAAAATGTCATCTTGCATCAAAGTCGCATTTCTCTTCTAAATGCCAATTCAAGGGGCTGCCTGGCTTTATCCAGACGTTTAAAAGAGCTTCTGCCCATATACCACATCATCTCCTTCAGTAGAGGTCAGCTGAACTGAACTACTCCTTTCCCAACATGTAGAACTGATAGAGTTGGTGGGGGGTGGGAAACCCCTCTATATGTTTTTTTTTTAAGCCATGGATCAAATTCAATTTATATTAGACCAGTGGTGGGCAAACTCATTAGTCAACAGAGTCAAATATCAACAATACCATGATTGAAATTTCTTTTGAGAGCCGGAAGGTGTGGCCTGTTTTGTGGGAGTGGCTCAGCGGTCATGTGACTGGGTGGGCGTGGCCAACTTGGAAAATGTGAAACTCACTTAACAATGGTCTTGGTTAGCAACCAAACTTTTAGGCTCAATTATGGTTATAAGTTCTTTCTTCTTTCTGGGAGGTTACAAGAGGTTGGCTCCAGGAGATAATGAATGCTTCTTTGAGTGAGGGGATCTTGCCTGCCGTCTTGAAAGAGGCGGTGGTGAGGCCCCTCCTCAAGAAGCCTTCCCTGGACCCAGCATTGTTAGTAAATTATTGTCCGGTCTCCAACCTTCACTTTTTGGCGAAGGTTGTAGAGAGTGTGGTGGCTCAACAGTTCCCTCGGCACCTGGAGGAAATGGTTTATCTGGACCCGTGTCAGCCCGGCTTCCGGCCCGGACACAGCACTGAGACGGCATTGGTCGCGTTGGTAGATGATCTCTGGAGGGCCAGAGATGGGGGTTGTTCCTCCATCCTGGTCCTATTAGACCTCTCGGTGGCTTTTGATACCATCGACCATGGTATCCTATTGCATCGACTGGAGGGGTTGGGGTGAGGGGCACCGTTCTACGGTGGCTCTCCTCCTACCTCTCCAGTCGATCGCAATTTGTGTTGGCAGGAGGGCAGAGGTTAACCTCGAGACCCCTCACATGTGGGGTGCCTCAGGGGTCGGTCCTCTCGCCGCTCCTGTTCAACACATATATGAAGCCGCTGGGCGAGATCATCCGTGGTTTTGGGGTAGAGTACCACCTGTATGCTGATGACACCCAGCTGTACATATCTACCCCAAATCACCCCAATGATGCCATCGAAGTGATGTCCTGGTGTCTAGAAGCCGTGCGGGTTTGAATGGGAAGGAACAGACTCAGACTCAACCCATCCAAGACAGAGTGGCTGTGGTTTCCGGCATCCCAGTACAACCAGTTTATTCCATCACTGGCCATTGGGGGTGAACATCTAGCCCCTGTGGATAGGGCACGCAACTTGGGCGTCCTCCTGGATACCCAGCTGTCCATGGAAGATCAAGTGATGGCCATGGCCAGGGGGGCATTCTACCAGGTCCGCCTGGTATGCCAGTTGCGTCCCTTATTGGATTGGGACGCCCTTCGCACAGTCACTCATGCACTCGTGACATCCCGTCTAGACTATTGTAACACTCTCTAAATGGGGCTTCCCTTGAAGTGCACCCGAAGGCTACAGCTAGTCCAGAACGCGGCCGCGCGGGCAATCCTGGGAGCCTCCAGGTTCTCCCACGTAACACCACTCCTGCTCGAGCTTCACTGGCTGCCTGTGGTCTTTCAGGTGCGCTTCAAGGTGTTGATTACCATCTTTAAAGTTCTCCATGGCACGGGACCTAGTTATTTGCGGGATCGCATTCTGCCTCATACATCCCTGCAGCCGATTTGCTCCCACAGAGAGGGACTTCTCTAGGTGCTGTCCACTAGGCAGTGCCAGCGGGCGACGGCCAGGGGAAGGGCCTTCTCTGTGGTGGGCCCGACCCTCTTTCTCTCTCTATCTCTGTCTCTCTCTCCATCATCTGACCATCTGTGTCACTCTGTGTGTGTGTGTGTGTGTGTGTGTCTGTCTCACATTCAAGCACTTAATCACTCATTCTGTGTCTCTGTCTATCTTTCTCTCCGTCCCTCCCTCTCTCTGTCACTCCCTGTCTCTCTGTGTGTGTCTGTCACTCTCTGATTCCCCCTTCCCTCCCTGTCTCTCTCTGTGTCTGTTCCTCTCTCTGTCTGTCTGTCTGCCCCCCACCCCCTGCGGAGCCTCCTTAGCCCAGCCCACCGCGTTTACTCACTCACTCGCCTTAGCCTGGCCCACCCGGCTGCCCGTTGTGCTTGCTCAGGCTACTTCCAGGCTCTGTGTGTGTGGGGGGGAGGAACGGCATTCAGTGGGTGACCTCCAATCGTCCTGGAAGTAGCCTGGCCTGCCCGCTTGCCCGGCGGCTCACTCAGGCTACTTCCAGGCTCCATGTGGGAGGGAAAGGAACGGCATTCAGTGGGTCACCCACTGGACGCCGGTTCCCTCCAATCGCCCTGGAAGTAGCCTGCCCCCCCCGCTCACCCGGCCGCTCGCTCCGGCTACTTCCAGGAGTGAGAAGGCTCCATGTGGGGGGGAAGGAACGGCGTTCAGTGGGTGACCCACTGGATGCCGGTTCCCTCCCCCTGCCTGTGGAGCCTCCGTACCCCCTGGAAGTAGACGAGTGGCCAGCATGCCGGCTGGGGAGGCTCTGCGGAGAGAGGGAGGGAGGGAATCGGCGGCCGGTAGGGAGGGTTGCTCCGGCGGGTCCCAGGTATCCCACCGTCAGCGAGGGTGGAGGAAGAGCCGCACTCGAGGGGCCAAAGAGCTGCATGCAGCTCGCGAGCCACGGTTTGCCGACCACTGTATTAGACCATGGTTTCATGTCATCCACCTGAAATCAGCAATCTGTTGGGAACAGCCGATATATACCTATGATGACATCTGAATCACATTTAGTAATAAAGGTGAGGGATCCAGCTTAATTAAATGACAATGATCCCAGGGTTAAAAAAAGTAACCTGTTCCTAATTTTATCACCTGCTAAATTGTGCATTGTGTACATTCTGTGTCTACTTGAGAAGATGCCATTGTCAAGGGTAACTCCAGCCCTGCAATCTATCTTTTGGGGGGGGGGGGGAATTGCTTCTCTCACTAGTTGTCTCTCACTCTGTCTGTCTAAATGATTTGCACTGTCATGTTTTCCCTTTCCCATGAGATGATAGGAAAGGATGAAGTTGGTACTTCATCTAATTCAAGGAAGGAGTTTCGTTGTTGTTACTCATTACAAATTTGATTTTCATTTGCTTCTTATTGGCAACAATGCCTTGAATGACTGGATTGAAACACCAGGAAAGCTGGTGCCATTCAGATCTTGAGGGAACTTCATTCTAGAGGGCAAGCTCAGTTGAAGAGAAGGCATGGTTCCAGGTCCTAACAGACGGCATTGTCTAATCAAACTCTGCCCGACAGATACAATGAGAGACAGGCAATTCTTCAAGTAACTAAGGCCTATGCCAATGATGGCAAACCTTTTTGGCACTGAGTGCTGAAAAGGGAGTGTGCACACATACACACATTTTTCAGGGACGGCCCCAAAAAAGAAGCTGCCAATTGGACATGTGTGTATCGGGAAATGAACTTCTGGTTTTTAGTGTGCACATGCACACTGGTCAGCTTGTCTTCTGGTTACTGGCATGCATGTGTGCATGACAATCAGCTACCTGGCATGCATGCATGTAACAGAAACCAGAAGACCGCATGCGCAAAAACAGCTGATCTCCATGCATGCATGTGCACCAGAAACACGGAAAAGGAATGGGCGATGCCATGCGTGCCAGCTGACATGGTTCCACGTGCCACTTCGGCCACACATTCCATAGGTTCGCCATCACAGCCCTATGCTCTGAAGGCATTTATAGGTAACAACCAGCATCTTGAATCAAGTGTGGAAAGAAACTGACAAACAGTGAAGCGGGTGAAGGAGAGGTAGGCAGTGTTGGCAATGCTCACTGGACAATGCTCACTGGCAAAGCTACTGCATTCTAGACCAATTGAAGACTTTGGCTGGCCTTTAAGGGAAGCCCCATGTAGAGCACGTTGCAGTAGTCAAGCCGTGAGGGACTCAAGTCATGAGAGACAGTCTGAAGGAGCTTTGATTTAGGAAATTGTCTGGTGCACCAGATGGAGCTGTTTCGTTATTGGCGTTGCTCTGGCCCATTTCAATCCTGAATTTAACTACACCCTATGTGACAAGTAGTACAATATGCATACACACAGTATCCTCTTATGTTACAGATCATGTGGATGGAAGTTGCAAACCTCCCTCCCTTCTATTTTAAATGCTTTAATCCAGTTTTGGTGAGTCAGGGATGTTGTGTCGCTGAAGCTTGCTGCTCCCCATTTTTCAATGCTAATGTGAGTTTTAAGGACGATGGGAGGTAGGGGAGGGCGACCCTCTTTAATGAGTAAAGACAAATTGTGGGTGATTATGTCATCTGAATGCATTGGATTACAGTTCTCAACTTTCTCAGACAGCGTTACTGAAAGTTGCAATTCAATAACGTCGGCTAAGCCAGACTTTGCCCACATAGTGTATAATAAAATGAGGAGTGCCTTCTATCATCACGCTGAGTAATTAAAAGCCTTTTTTTTTTTACCCTGCTTGAAAAAGGCAAGAGGATGTGGAGGAAATGAAGAACTGATAGGATGATGACTGATGCTGATGATGAGAGAATTATGGCTTCGGCTTTTAAAATGAAAATACAGAAGTCATTTTCCTCAGCGTTCAAGGGGCAAAGTGGGAAAGTAGAGAACGGCTTTTTATTCTTTTGCATAGGAGAACATTCTGTAGCTACTTAGAGACTGGATTCTGTAGGCTTCTTGCAGTATGTTTGTTTTAGCCACTGTATGCTCCCAGAAAGTATTTATTTGGCTTTCATTTTATTTATTCGTTTTTGGTCAGGGATCCATTTTCATAAATGCAAAGCAAATAGAATAAATTAAAAAACCCATGAATCAAATAAGATATAGCATACAGACAAACAGGAAAACCGTGAAATAATAAGCCGTACGTCTGTAACTGACATAAGCAAACTATCACTTTAGTGGTTAATCAGTAAGTTTATTTTATTCATTTGTTTATTTACAACATCTATATAGTCCATTTTGCATCAAACCCTGGGAGGCTCACAACACAAATAACACAACAATATTTAAATACAACAGAAAAATATTAAAACCACAAGCAACCAAAGCTTAGCGCTGTAGCTAGAGTTTCACATGGAGCCCACAAGAAGATCTTCTGATCCATCTCAACTTATCCCAAAGTTGAGAAGTGATAGCCAGATCTTAAGTGTTTTTTGGAAGGTTAAAAGAATGGTAGTGTCATGCCCCTCATCGAAGCTTGAATCTGCAGTGGAAGATGAGCTGGAACAGGAGACGACACAGATCAAGGGAGCATTTCCTTTGGTTTTGGAGGAAACTGAGGAAGGGCCGAGCCAGTCATGCCAAAGCATTTCAGGATTAGAACAGCTTGTAGCTGTTCCAGGGGCAAGATGAACATGAGACACAGAGCTCAGAGCAAGAACCACCCCCTCCTGATCCTAGAGCATGAAGAGAAGAGAGAAGGCAAGAACAATGCAGACTGAGTCAGCTACGAGGGAGGAGAGTGCCCCACTCCCCTTCACAAGGCACACCTGGTGACTGAGATGTAAGGAGATACCAGTGGGAGGGGCATTTGCCAGGAACAAGCATTGAATCAGTGGAGCCTCGTGTGCACTTGCTAACATCTGGAGATTACTGTACTCTGTCTTGGGGGGCTTGCCCAATTTACCTGCTTCACTGAACTTCTGGCTCTGGTTACTGTTTTGCTAACATTGCTAACTGGACTTCTTGCCTTGCTTACTGCTTTGCAAACCTTGCTTATTGGACTACTCACAGCCAGAAGCTGTTTAAGGTGCATGTGAGCTTTGCTCCAGGACTTGTGGTAAACACGGTGATGTTTGGGGACAAAGTTGGAGCAATAAAGGGGAGTTAGACCTCTGGCTGTGTTGCTTTCATGCCATGCCCCAAGTCATCACAGCTAGTCTGCTGAACTTTAGAGGAAAAGGTGTTCTATAGGATAGGAGCTATCACCAAGAAAATGGGCTTTGTAGGTCCCAACATTTATAGGAATGGACTAGGAACATGCCCATCCTATCTAATCTGAGAGGACACATAGATCACCCTAGGGAGAGGCAGTCTCACAGATAACCTGGTCCCATGCTATATAGGACTTTAAAGGTGTAAATTGAGTTGCTGGCTAAGTTTAAACCTAATTATCTTTGATGACAATTGCAATGGAGATGTAACGGGCTTAGAGAATAACCTTGAGAGACAGGAAGAAAAGCCACTGCTTGAAAAAAGATACTTCAGCCCACAGTAGAAATCGAGCAGGAGAAAGCATTGCAGAAGGAACCCTCCCTAGTTTTACAATAAAGGTAATAACTTGTGTTTTTTGTTTCCTGTCTGAACTACCTCAAAGGGCTGACACAATTAGTATTGGCAACATTTGTAAAGTTTCTGATGAAATTTGCACTAGTGAGAATTGTATAATGTATAATCTCAGACTTGAGCTAATGTATTGTCAATAATTAGTCCAGATATAGTGATTAGTGCAACAAGACAATAGCTATTATTGCAAGGGCTTCATTTTGGGATTTGGAATAATGAATTACCATGGCAGTATTATTGAGCTGCCCTTCCATCCAATTTGAAGGTATCACACTAAACTTTGGTAATGTAAACACTTTTCTGCTTAATAAGGAAGAAAGTATGATAAAATATAACTTTGGAATCACACAGAATATACAGTATAATTCCCCTCAAGCCTAATTTGGAACATCAACTTTGTTTGCTTATAATTTGAGATCAAGCCCAATTTGTCTGACCTCAGAAACAGCTTTTTTTCCAGTGCCTTCATTGTTGGTTCTTGAATTGAAAGGCTGCAGAGGGTGAAATTATTGATTACATATTGGGTTTTTTTTTTTAACGAAGCAATACAATTATATGTAAAACAAGGTTGCGGCTAATAAACCACTTCCATGGTTTACTTTATGCCCCTGTCTTAAACACATGAGTTTATCCATTTATTTAGAATTTGATGGCATGTCACTCAGGTCTCAGACCAAAGAAGGGTTTCCCCTCCTATTTTGCGTCATCAAATCCATTTGCATTTTAGACAAGGAAAATCTGAATCCAGCAACACAATGGAGTCTTTCTATTTTCTAGCAATTCATTAATTATATTAATTAATTGTATTAATTGTTTATTTAATTACGTGATCAAATTGCCTGTCCTTCCACTCAGTTTTGATATAGGTTCTTAAGTTTTCTTTCCTCACCATTATTTTCACCACTGCACAAACACTGAACATTTATGTTTTTTCAGCATAATAATTCATGATTATTATCTTTATTATTATTTCCTCCCTCCTGCCCTCCCACCCTCCCTCCCTCCATATTTTATTCTGGCTTCAGTGAATTTACTTCCTTCAAACAGTTTTACACCCAGGGACACATAATGAGCTATGTAATGTTAATTCGCCAAACCAAATCCATACGTTGATGAAAGGCAGGTATTCTAATTTAATCTTTGCCAGGCTAAGCACCTCTTTTACTCTGCTCTCCTGCTGACATTTCTGTTTGACTTGCATTCAATCCTTCATCAGTGACTCAAGGACAGACTGCCCTAGGAACAGCAGGGTGTCACCCTTGATAATAAATGCAGTCCTTGAAAGGGTGACCTGGAAACAGGTTTTGTTTTGCTGAATTTCAGCATTTTAGCCATTGCACCTTTTTGCCAGTTACAGGCTGTATAATTTTCTGAACTAAGGAGGACTGACAGTTATGAAAGGAAAAGGAGAAGGAGTGGGAGAGGGAGAAAGCATAATAATGGCCAAGGACACAATTGTGCTTATTTATGCATTAATTCATTTAATGTTTTCCCTGCTGCTGCTGTTAATGATTTATATGAACAAGTCCATCCTCAGAATGGACATCTCTGTAGGATCAGGTTCTCTTATCACCCACATCTATTGTATTTCCCACCAAATAAGACTAGGTCTTATATTAATTTTTGCTCCAAATTTTCCATTAGGTCTTATTTTTAGAAAAAATATGGTACCATATTTGTCCATCTGGGTGACGATCTTAACTGGGGCTTATTTTTGGGTAGAACTTACATTGCATCCTGAAAAATTATACTAGGTTTATTTTCTGGTTAGGTCTTATTTTCAGGAAAATATTCCGTTGTGAACTCATGGCTTTCTGTCTAGATGGTCTCTGGTGATGAGCCGAAAGGCAGAAAAGGAGAGCAGTATGCTTTCTCCCTTAATTGGGGCCTAACAGGGTGTTGTGGCACAAGTATATACTTATCCTCCTGTCTCAGCTGATCAGGAAGAGAACCTGGTGGCTTAAGTGGCTAAAGCTTTGCCTATCATGTAATACAGCCCTGGTTCAAATCCCAGTAAGAGTATGACTAGCTGATAAGAGCTAAAAAGCTCAAAATAGATCTATCCTAGTCTCCCTGACTTATTTATTGATCAGCTCAAAAACGTCACACACACACACACACACACACACACACACACATATGAGTGTGTGTGTGTGTGTGTGTGGTGCAAAGCAAGAATGAGAGATGAAAGAGACTAGATTTGGTGAATCTGAATAATAGATGGCTACTGTAAAGAGATTTTGAAGCTCTCAGAAGTATGATGGGATTTCCCCAAAGTGACAAGAATCAAGTGGGGTTTTTCCAGATTTTTGTAACCAATTCAGTCATTCAAGGCATTGTTGCCAGTCAGAAGCAAACAAAAACCAAATCCATTATTTTTGCTTTTTTGTAAATGGGGATGAGTTGAATAACTGACAGTTCTACCTTCTCTTCAAGAGACTTTCTAATCATGGTGTCATTATAGGTACATTGCTCCATACCTATGTATAACCACAACACTTAGTCTACTCTGTAAATTTTATTTTCACACCCACTGCTGCGTGTCTTGAGAGGGGCAATTGTTACCAAAATGTGTGACTATAACAACATATGGCAGCTGATATGGCAGAGAGCAAAAGGTATCTATTATTCTATTATTTATCTTAGCATGTATTTCATTTCTCAAAGTTCTATTCCATTTTTTCTCCAGGATGGCTTATGCAGAGTTTTTCCTTTCCATCTCTAGGCCAGAGTTATTGTAAACTTGACAACTTAAGATGTGACTTCAATTTCCAGAATTCCTCAGCCTGCATGTTGTCAAGTTAAAAAAGTTAAAAAACAACAACTGAGGCTTCCATTTGTAAATTTGGTTTAGCAACCAATGGAATATATGAAGCTTTGGATTTTGGATCTCACTTTGGATTCAGCTCAGATTGAGTGTAGATTGGATTAGATGTTGAATAAACTTTACTGAACAATTGGATTTGAGTACCCATATTTATTTCTTGAACCTCAAATAGATCCCCCTATGTTAATATACAATATTGTAAATGTTATGTATATAAAACTGTTATCATACTATATTGCTGTTAATGTGTAATGCTGTTGCTAATACAAGATGGCTATTTGAAAAAGAGAAAAAAAATTGATGTGTGAAACTGGATAGTTTGGCAGATATTGTATACAGCTTCACGTTACCATTCAGCTTGTTAGGTGCCATGATATTCAATGATGGCAGAGGAATTACCAAATTTCATCTTTGTTGATTGCCACTATTTTTTTCCATATTTTTATGGGAGATGCATTATGTTATAGCTTTAAAATATTGATCATAAAGAAGCCCAAAATGGCTAAAGTAGAGTTGCAATGTACACAGAATACAACCAACCTAGAATCTTGGCTATCAAGTAGATGAATATCAATAGAGGTAAAGGCAAATGTATACAGATCTAGAACACTGATGTGAAAATATTTCAATATCTGCTGTCATCTGGCTTCCATCACTCAGCAGATGAGAACATATGGCCAATCTGGTCTGCACTCAGATGTTAAGCTAGGATGTGCCAGTTTAATTTGAGGAAACTAGATATAAATTAATGGCCTGCCCAAGTTGGTTGCAATAAAAAAGGGGATTTTTGTTAATAATGCTGGTTAAATTCTGAACTGGAGAAGAACATTGGATACCAAGTTTTCAAGTAAGCTTTGAGTGACCCATTTATCTGGACTGCTGTTCTTGTTATGATCTGAAATAGCCATGCAAAGCCATCAATGAAGAAACCCAGAATGGTCCTCCCCCACTATTCTTCTCTGGAATTGGAGGATTTCAAGAGCATCTGCAGCCAAAAATGTTGACACTTGGATGAAGTCGCCTGTTCAATGACTTGCTTGGTCATTGAAGCACTCTAGCTGTGCATGTTGCTGTACTTTGTATTGATTCATGCTTTTCCTTTCTCTTTTCTCCTTATTCTTCTATGAGTTATGATTATGCCCTTCAGAATATATATTTATGCAAAATCTGTTCAAGAAGTATAGCTCTCTTTATCCAATTAGAAGAGCTGCATTTAGAATATGCCCTTTTCTTTACAAATAGTGAAAGAACAGAATTTTGATTTTTCCTTCTCCTGTAACTCTGTTTCTTGCTTCTACACACACTTTCTCCATTGTGGAAATGAAACTGATATGGATTTCTTTTTCTGGTGTGAAGAACTTATTATTTTTTAGCCTTCGGAAGTGGACAGGCAAGTATAAAGCATGTTAAGCTATTCCAGTCCTCCCAAGCACCGGTGTATTCAGGGTATGAGCAAAAGATGGTGGCCCCAATAATGTGATTAAGTTCTGCCCATTTTTTATGAGCAACACATGTAACAAAAAACAAAACAGACAGACTTTCATTCACACCACAGTGACTATGTTAAACTATTTGACCACCTTACCAAATGTTTCCCAACTTTGGCAAATTAAAGGTGAGTGGACCTCAACTCCCAGAATTCTCAGCAAAGGTTATGCAGCCTGTGGATTTCTGGGAGTTGAAGTCCATATATATCTGGGAATGGCCAAGATTCAGAAATACTATTTAACAGATACCTTCTTATTTTGGTTTACATCACCTGTGAGAAGTTAACAGAACTTTTCTCTAAAGGAAACAAGTATTTGGAGAACCTAGGCTGGGTCATCAATTCTCTAGAGGTGATGGATTTGTGAGTGGATGGAGTTACAAATGTTTGCATTTTTTTAAAAGACCCAAATCAATAAATGGCATCACCCAAACCAGGCAATTTGCCAACAATTTTCAATAATTCAAACTTGAGAACTGGGGACAGCTGGAGAGACCTGCAAAAATTGTCATCTCTAGCCACAGATCATCACTGCTTCTGAAATGTATCCTGGTAGCAAACAATTTGTATTATGTGAATGAAACAGATTCAGGAACCAGCTCAGGAGGAATTTATGTCACTCATTTAATTATGAAAATTGGAACTCAAGATTTATAGGTTTCAAGAATTGAATTTGCTAGTGACATGAATATATGATCTCAAGATTTTTTCAGTATTTTTTTTTGAAAGACCAAACAGTCCAAAGTTGTTTACACGAATATTTCACATATTACTGTATCTTCATTAATGCTTGCACTTACTAAGGGACTGTTAGAGATGTCTGAAGCTATAACGAAGCTGCAATTGAGATTTGCCTTTTTGAAATACCAGGAAAAACAATCCTAACATTTAAGGGGAGGGGGAAATCCTGAAATTCAACAATTCTGTGTTTAAGACCACTATTTTTCTGTGTATGGAGCAACAAATTATTGTGGAAGATAATTATGTCAGCATAAGAGTTTGTTAGCTGCTCTGTAATAGTTTCCTCAAATTATTGGTGAGGTAAAAAGACATTTCCTTAAAATAAGAGAGCACCTTGAGATTAAAGTTGTTTATTAAAATGATTCTATCTAACTGCACTGTAACTTCTTCAAAATCTGAATTATTCAAGTGACTGCTGACTTGGGAGATGAATGGTATGGGAGAGAATTCTGTATGAACTCAGTTAACTTAGTCACTTCCTGAAGACCTTCATCTCCAAATGAAACTAATTTTTAAAAAGCCATAAAAGTGCCATGATTCAAATTTCAAAGGTGGTTTAACAACATCCTGCTTCTAGGGTGTTAAGGGAAAGTAAGGAAATAAAATTTCACCCATACTTCATGGAGCTGATCTAAAATAAATGATATGTAGCCCAATAGGAGAATCTCTTTCTCGCTCTCAGTGTCTGACTAATTGTTTATGAACCAAAAAGAGAAAACAGATTAATATTAGCAGGTATAAAATCTAGATACAGTATTTTTTTTTAATGGTTTTTTACCCATTAAAAACCTGGAGAAAAATATCTGGATAGGAAAGAAAGAGAAAGTAAAAGCACCTTTACTTAAATAAACATGAATTTGTTACTGATAGCTCCCAATTTTAATGAAACAATTTCAACATGATTTTCAGGGGCACTTAATGTCGATTCCAAGAACTTTGTGACTGAAGGATGAGAAATGTAGACCTCTGTGTTTTGAGATGATGCTTTTAGAAGGAAGGGACTCTTCAGCTTTGAAACTGAGATGAGCACCATCCCTAAAGTCGGGTCTAGGTTTAGGTTTATTTGACTTATATCCCGCACCTATCTCCCACGAAGGGACTCAGGGCGGCGCACAGGAAATTAATATAAAATACAAATATACAAAATACATAATAAATATCCTAAAACCAAAATTAAACTAGAAAACCCTGTGATAAAATATTATTTAAAATCCCTCTGATTAAAACTTTGGTATTCTAAAACTCAGTCATTTATAGGATGGTTCACGCTAGGCTGGCTTGATGGAAAAAGTGCGTCTTTAGGCGCTGGTGGAAAAGGCGGAGGTCCGAGGTGGTACGGAGTTCGGGAGGCAGGTGGTTCCAGAGGGTTGGGCCCATCACAGAGAAGGCCCTTCCCCTGGGGGTCGCCAACCAGCATTGCCCAGCTGCCGGCACCCGGAGAAGACCCTCTCTATGAGAACGGATCGGTCGAAGGGATGTGTGGGGCAGTAGACGGTCTCACACATAACTAGGTCCCGTGCCATGGAGTGCTTTGAAGATGGGAACGACTAGCACATCGGTGCAAGGGGAACCTTTACCTTTTAGAAGGAATCCCATACTCTTTCTACTATTTTTCCCCTTTTTTATAAGAATAAACTCTAATTTAGGACAGAGCTGTGTTATGTTATGTTTCCCAAAAACAAACTCAAGTTGTTTTGCAATTTTTAATGTGATTTTTCTCCTCTCTCTTCCCTGCATATCCCAGTGACAATGAAAATCATTTCAAGAAGTAACCACAAAAGTACGTGTTACAATAAATTTGATTTATCTTAGTGGGGCAACAGAACTCGGCTCTTTTTAGTCAAATTCTGTGTGGAGTAGAGATGTGAGATGTAAACGAAACATGCCCCAGATTTTCAAGGGACGTTGTAATGAAGTCTTTGGTGGCACAGATGACACTAAACAGCATCTGCTAAGCATTCACCTCCCTTCAATCCAAATACTCCAAAGTTTATGATATGTCTGAAAAAGTTTATGTTTCTGTATTCAAAATAGAGAATTCATTTTTTTAAAAAATCAGAAATATTTATACAAAATGGTATCAAGGCAATCTGTATTAAAAATGAGACAGTAATCCCAGTTTATTTGTAGCTCAATGTTATTCCCACCGAGAAAGCTGCATGCAAAGTCCTGTGTTAAGGGAGGTTGAAAAAAATAAACAAAGGGATGCAGATTTTTTAAAATAATAACGCATATATTAAAATATTGCACTTACCATTGCTAACATAATATCTATTAATCTACACCCGTTTAATATATATGCTCATAAACTAGTTTCATGAAAACATTAGCCATCACCCATATAAAAGGCGGAGACATCATAACACATTTGAGCCACAGTTACTATGATGAAACCTACTTCCACACCTAATTTAATGGGACTGCAGTTTATGCCACCTAGTCTTCCTAGATTTCTTTGTAGTGAAATCTACTGCCATTCCCATATGAAATGAGAGCAGGAGCTAATTAAAATTACCAACTAGAGAGGGTATGAATTAAAGGAATAAAGAACACTAAAGACAGGAGCTGGCTGTCGGTACAAAAAAAAAAAAATCCCCTTGAGTTTCTGTTTTACAATTGTACCAGAACTTGTTAGACTTAATGTACAGCGTCTATCAGTCCATGCAACAATCACTAGGACAGCATGCAATTAATGCTCTCTTTAACTACACGCAGCAGGTCGCATTTTCTCTTTCTTCACTTCAGGATGTCAAGTCATTCCTGAAGAGCTTGCAAAAAATAAATAAATAATGCCGGTTTCCATTTTCTGCTTTCTTTACCCCCACCCACCATCCCCAAAGCCTCGAACGCAGGCAATGTTCATTGAAGTGCAGTTTTAAAATTCTGTCGTCATGCTTTCCTTTGCTGTGTTGAACCAACAAATGGGACAGTACTGTGGAGAAAGGCTACTCATTTGCTTGCGGATATGCAGCTCACCCACATTTTCCAACCAGAGTGCTTGAAGGCTGCTACTGGAGAGATCTGGATTCAACACTCAACCGCAAAAACCTTCTGCGAAACTTTGAGCTCAATACGCCTCCCACCACAATTCACCTTAAAGGGTTATTGTGGTGGTGGTGGTGGAAACATAAGAGGAGAGAATCAGAGGTGGTATTCTACCAGTTCGACCAGTTCACCTGAACTGGTAGTGGAAATCACGGTAGCCATGCCTACCCACCCCGGCTCTATGCCATCCCATTTAGGCCTTTTTTTTTTTTTTTTTGCTAAAAGTGCATGTGCAGAAGGCTTAGCGCATGTGCAGAGGTGAGCGTGAACTCACATTTGTGAACTGGTAGGGAAGGTAAGTAAATACCACCCCTGGAGAGAATGCTAGATATACTGCCTTACCTCCTCAACAAAGGCAGGTGGGAAATCTAATTAACCTAACATTGTCATCCTCAGTGTGATTTAAGGTTGGTTAATTTGTTCTGCATCCATTGCAGCCTTGGAAAAGGAGGGCCAGAGAAGAGCTTTTCTTCCCCTCGACAGCTGCTCTCTCGACTTCGTCTCTGAATTAAGACTGGAGGAATCTCCTGCCAAGTGAGGATAGAAAGTCACAATGGAAATAAAAGTTACCTCAACTGTGCAGGTGGGGAATGCAAGAGTTCAACTCTATTAAGAAAACTCACAGCTGAGACTGTCTCTTGAATGACTCCAAAAGATTCCTCGGAAGGATTCCTTCAAAAGCTGTTAACGTCTGTCTTTAACACTGAGTGTGACACATTCCAGAAATAGCAGCAGTCTCTTTCAAATAAATTGCCAGCCATCTTGCATGGCACGCCAAACACAATCTTAAGAGCCCAAGAGTTACTTGCTAAGCAACCCCATTAAAAGATTAACTTCCAGCAAACAAAGGCACCCCACTCAGTTGGTTCACTACGGCTTAGCCATACCTTCTGGCATATGGCTTATATAATACTTATAATACAAGTGCTTTGGAGAAATCCCGGTTGCTTTTACAGTGCTCTCTCTAGCCCTATAGATACATTTAAATGCCAAGAAACAGAGTGTTCACACAACAGAGTAGCTTTCACTATCTTTACATTTAGATCAGGGGTCCCCAACCTTTGCAACTTTAAGTCTGAAGGACTTCAGCTCCCAGACTTCTCCAGCCAGCAAAGCTGGCTGGAGAATTCTGGGAGCTGAAGTCCTTCAGACTTAAAGTTGCAAAGGTTGGAGACCCCTGATTTAGATGATAAAATGATACATTTTACGTACAACATTTAGAAGATTAAAAAGGGAGACAGTTTGGTCTAGTGGTTAAGCCACGAGGCTAGAAACCAGGAATTCAAATCCCGCTTTAAGGCTGAAGGTTTAGCTGGGTGATTTTGCACCAGTCCTTCTCCCTCAGCCTTAACTCACTTCACAGGGTGGTTGTGCTGAAAATAGGAGGAAAGAGTATTAAGGCATATTCATATACAAAGATAATGATGAGATCAAAAATATCTAAAAACAAATCTGGATGCCACCATTCTGTTGCCATTCACGAGTCATGAAGACTTTGGCCAAGGAGAGTAGTGACCCCTTGGTTCATTCCATCTGGTCTATGATGCTTGTCATCTTTTATAGACTCTATTGCAATGTTTCATTGTGGTGAGCTGCCCAAAATCATTGAGTCATGTGACACACGTTTAACGAATTATAATAAGGGTGATGACCTTATTATATGATGTTCTGTGTCTTCAGTTTATGAAGTTGCCCCACCTGAGGCTCCAGAATACATCCTATAGGATGGCAAAATAATCCTGTCCTGATATATGACAAGATGTTTTATATTTTGCTGGATTATTCAAGAGATAGTAGTTTTGTAAACATTAATAAATTGAACAGCAGCATTCCCCTTTCTTTCTTTTTCTTTCTTTTTCTTTCTCTCTCTCTCTCTCTCTCTCTCTCTCTCTCTCTCTCTCTCTCACACACACACACACACACACACACACACACAAAGTTAAGATCTGTGAATGCTAGTTACTATACATGAAGCATGACAGCAAAGAAAAATAGCTCATTTTAATTTTTGTAGACTGAGAAAGGGGCAGTGCCCAGCAACCTTCGTGGTTGACTGGACATGTCTAGTTTTAAGATTCAGGACCGGCCTGCACTGAACAAGCTCTCTTTGTCCTTCAATCTCTGCCGAGGACAATCCAGCTACAGGAGTACGAACACTAAAGAAAATAAGCAGGATTGACAAACCTAAGATTTCATTCACAAACAAGAAGTGTGTTTGAACCTTTAGATAAAATTTCAGACAGGTAAATGTTTGATTTGAAGCAGCAACATGCTAGCATTTAAACTTTAAAAGCAAGCTTTGCATTACCACTCCCTTATACCACTACTTCATTCTTGTTAGCGCCTGCCAGCGCAGAAGCTCTCATAAGATCCTGATGCTAATGTTCTCATTCTGGTGTTGTTGTTTTTTTTTAAACCCACTTCCTTAAGTTGGCAGTTCTGGGCCACTAACTCCTGATATTTGTGGGATTTTCTCCCCTTTGTTTATCTTGGATGTTAGCTTCTGGAAGCATTTTATGATTCTTGAAAAGCACTAAGAGAAATGGTATAGTCATTAAGACCGAGCAGCACTTCAGATTCAGCAACAGTCAAAAAGCTTTGTCGGACCACGCAAGTTTCCCATGTAGAACGTCTCTGTAGCTTTTTAAAGCTACTGTATCCTGAGGTGCAGCCGAAGGCAAATTATGAAAATCCTGTGTGCTCTAAATCCAATCCAATCCAAAGTGCTGAGCAACCCTATTAAACAGGCTTTTAATTCATAGATCAGTGTTTCTCAACCTTAGTAGCTTTAAAATGTGTGAATTTCAGCTCTCAGAATTCTGAGCGTTGAAGTCCACACATTTTAAAGTGTGCGCCTGGGTTGAGAAACATTGACGTGGATAAATAAAGGATTGTTGAAAATGGCAGCAAATATATTTATTCCACTTTCTAATTTACTTATTTTTATTTATTAAATTTCTACACCACCCATCTCACCTGTGAATCTGTGCCTCATTACAGGTCTATAGCAGAAAGGATAATTAAGTAGATCCGCCCCACAAAAAGTCTTAAAATTCTGAAGGATGCTAATTTGCAAATCTTCATTCACAATAAGGAAGACAAGAAATAGCTACAGAGTATTGTAAAGTATCTGTGTATAATAGAACATTAATAAGGGAATAATAAGTTAACATTTTGCATTAATTTCATGTGCTTACCAATTCCTTTTGGCGTTACCAGTTTCCATATACCCTTTTCATTTTTCGTCAATTTATTTAAATAATCCAGTGTTTTCCTGCCTTGGACGTTCTAGATTTGGCAGATTACAGCAATGAAAAGTCCTTGACTGGGAATGTCTAGCGTAGTCACTTAAGTGCGATATTCAAAATACAGACTTAACTTCTATGAAGGCTTAATAATATATATTGGTCATTTCTGTACCTATTTAATAATGAATAAATGAAGAATTGTTCACATATGTATCATTCTCAGATTTTCTTTTCTCATCAATATAAGGTTAGACTTTAATCATATCCTAGAGTAGAACCATTGAGGTCAATGGAAGTAAAACAAATGAAATTTATAAAAGGGTCCACTTAAATTACAGCTTATAACTGCTACTTGTTAACTCATTCATCAAGTGGTTTCAGTAAGGGGAATATTTTCCAGTATGATCTCAGAAACCCAATGTACTTGCTTAGAACTACCTTTGATTTATTGCTCTTCTTCTGGAGAGCTCAGTGAATTTCCAACTGTTTTTTGAGCATTTATTCTGGACAGTTTACCGGCTCAACTACAAAACTTCTGTGGTCACCCCAAATAAAGATGTACTTCCAGTCACGTTCCATGGGTACAAAAAAAATTCTATCAAAATACAGCACGAACTATATATAGATGCAGTGCCAGGAAGATGTTAAATAGGAGTGGTATGCATGAGGTCCCGTAGAAGCAGAAAAGAGTTCACACGATAGTAGACTGCAAGAAAATATAAATGGAAATAAAGAGCAGATATGGGAAGAAGCCAAAGACAGTGGCAGGAAGTCAAGTTCTAAGCAAGGAAAACCCAATATATAAGAAACACAAAGTAAAAGTAGAAACATGAACAGAAGACAGCATAATGCATCACACACACCCTGCCCTCTTATCACTTACTGGGTAGCAGCTGGTCTATGCAAACACCCGCCTTCTTGTTACACACTGCTCAGCAGTGGGGAACACTCCGCACCTGCTATCCAGGCTACTGTGGTACACTATGAGGCAAACACCATTCTGGATCAGGAGAGTGGTAATTCTGGCAAAACGATCTGATAAAATCATGCCGATCTGAAGTAACACGTAGATCACAGCAAACCTTGGTGTACATTTGGTAGTCTACGCCACACATAGCTGCATCAAAAGCTTCCTTAAAATTAAATCCCATCCATCATCGTGTAAAGGCTACTGGAAAGTTTGGCTATGCAACTATCAATCAATTTCGTGGTGCTTCTGCAGAACTTCCACTGCGGATTGTACCCAGTGGCCTTAATTATTAATGAAAATCTTGGCAGGGACTGCCAGTTTAATGTTGGTTTTGTCTAATAGGGCCACAATGCACCCAATGCACGCTCACAAACAGGAGGAAAAGATCCAACAAATTAGCAATAAGAATGAAAAATCAGGACATGACTTAAATCTGAGTTACTGCGAATGAAAATTGGAGTTTGGAGGAGCTTTATAGACATTGTTGAGGCATAAACAAATACGTTTAGTGAAATTTAAATCCTTTGCTGTTGACACACTATAAAGCTCTGGGCATTGTATCAACGTCCTGCCTTAATTCCCTCTTTGCTAATAGTAATAATAACAGTCAGGACAATTTACATATCACAAAAATGCTGGGATTTTACCGTTTTTGCAAGGGCTTGAATATTCATTGAATTTTAATCAATGAAGCAATGTATTTTATTTTTGTTCTCGGGAACAAGAGATTATCTTTATCACTAATTGGAGATTTAGCATTACAGTTGCTTGAAACATGACTACAAATTTTCTTTTAATAAATAAGATTGTATGGTGTTTTTTTTAAAAAAAAAATCTCATATAAAAGGGGAAGTATGCCGCTAACTTTTTAACCCAATCTCCTACTTTTCATCTTGATGACAGGTGACAATAAAGTGGCGGTACAGAACTGACCCCTCCTTCAAACTTCTTCCCATAGTCTGAAAACTGTAAAAGGAGTGATCCTCAAAAGCAGAATTTCACCAGCTCACAAAATCAATAATCGAGCTTATGACCCATAATGCAAGAAAGCGCATTTTTACCTATTTGGAAAAAAAATTCACATTTATTTACTGTCAAACAGGTGTTAAACTTTACATTGGATATTAGTGATGGGCTCATTATTAACAGGTTTACACAAAGGGATTTGGGGGGAAAGAGCAAAAAAAGAAAAACCTGAAACAATGTACATTTAATTAGCTCTTTTATCATAAAATAAATTAATTACTAAATATAGGCAGAAGGAATATGGAAGAGTAATATTTATGTTTTCTCTTAGCTTAAAAGGGCAGGCACCTTCCATTCATTAGTCCACCTTCCCTCCTCCTTCTCTAAAGAAAAGAACAAAAGGGAACTGAATCTATAGCTAGTGGGTGATTGTTCTTCTTTTTTAACCAAATTTGTGCAAGGCCTGGCATAATTGGCATCTAAGAGAATTCTTTCCATAAAATATGTTCTTTTGGCAATATCAAGTTTAAGCCATAAGAATAGTCATGTCAAAGCAGAACACTGTTTACAGTGAAAAAGAAGTAGAAAATGGGTAGAGTTTGCATTTTAAACATATTACGGTACTACGGAACCAAGTGTAAGAAGAAACAGCTTGTAGCATATGTGCAACCAAGAGCGTTTCACAATATTTTCTTCAAATCCTTTAAAATTATTTTAATGACAATTATATTTCTGTTTGGACACAAAGGTATTTATTTATTTTACCCTAGCAATAGAACAAAATATAATTTCTTTAGCCATTTTTTTTTTCATGAGAACATTGTACAGTTGAAGAAATATATGAAATAAGGCCTGTGGCTTGATTGCTAGTGGTTAGACATGTTTTTCAACCCTTGCCTTAGTGGGAAAGATTTGCCATGAACAGCATACTGGTGCAGAATCTCTCTCCTGCTTTTGCAAGTCTAGTCAGGAATAGTAAGGTACAATAAATTTGTCCCACAGGATTTTAGTGCCTACCTCTTGTATATAATACAATGCAGGCATACAAAAATGATGCAGCCATATTTACAAATTTAGTTCCCAAACTGCTGCTGTAAAATGGCTGGAACACTTTGCATGTATGTATGTGTGTGTGTTTATTTCACAATCTTTTTTTTTTAAAATGTCAGCAGCAAGATATCTTAAAATACCTTGATGGTATCTCTCTCTGTCTCTCTCTCTTTTTTTTTTCTCTTTGTAACAAATAATTCTTTTAGTATACTCTGTGTATATACAAAGCTTTTTTTTTGTTTTGTTTTATAAAAATTCACAGAACTGAAAGGTCCAGTCAACTCCTTTACATGGGAGAAACCACAGGGACAAGAGAATAGTCACTTCAAGCAGATATGAGGGGGTCTGCATGGAGCCAATTAAGTCTGTCTGTTTAATACTTGCATGTGGCCTTCAGGATTCCTTTGCTACTCTATTAAAGGCTTGTCACTAGCTGCATTTGTCCTTCCCTAACATCGCCTTCCGGGATACATCCTTCCTTGTTAATGGGAATGATATAGCCATCACTGTTCCCTCTGCTGATTTGATAGTACATCTGAAGCGGATGGCCAGCTCCAAGGTTTGGCATACTTTTGTAGTAAATGTCCTCATTTTCGCTTCTCCGGGAGGGAGAGAGATCTTCCTCGATATCAGGACTGCTCTCAAGGTACGGAGAGTCTCTGAGGTTGGGCATACTTGTGTAAAGCGAGTCTCTGTTGGGCGATTGGAGGTGGTCTTCCACTTCAGCTGTCAACTGTGACACGTAACTATCGGTTCCTTCCATCTTCACTTTCTTCTGTGGTTGGTACAGAAGAGAGTGAGTCCGCTGAGGAATCAATGGGGCCTCAAGTTCCTTTTGGTGCAGCTCCAGGCCCGTGTTATCACTGTGCATTAAAGACGAAGCATCAGCAACAATGGCGTCGTCTTCACTACTGCTCCCACCGATCACAGCTTTGATTGGTAACGTGCGCTCCAGGTTATGGTTCTTGTGGCTGCCCCGCAAGTTGTTGTGCACCAATTCTGAAATGATCATTTTTTCAAATGCGGCATCATTCAGGCTTAGTCCACAGTCTACAACTTGCACACTGTCATTATAGTCTCCATTGCGCAAAGAGTAGCTGTTGTTGAAATTACCATTTAGCGGTAGAGTATCCATGGCACTTGTATCCCTGGCATTGTTCAGTGAATGTCCTGCAACAGAAAAGGGACACCCATGGGTTACTGCTTACCCTGAAGCTAAAATTCTTATTCTAAGAAAGTTTTTAATGTCGTTCAGGACAAAGTTGTACTTGGAAGTAAGACCTGGGACATGTCTCCCAAGGGTAAAATAGCTACACACCATGTAGAAGAGAGAGAGAACTTTACAAGGTAACGTTGTTTTTCTTTGGAGCTTCAATGATATTTTCAATCAGAAATTTTAAAGCAAATGTTAACAGGTTCTGGATGTACCAATTTAGGATTCAGTTCTACAATTCTTCCTACAAGGAAGAGGAAAATGATTCCACGTCCTTGCATATGAATGCGAAGCAATTCATTCATAAAACAATTAGCGCATAAGTACAACGGGGAAAATAAAATCAACAGAATTTG